>JABUQX010061863.1:60000-80077 GCA_015478945.1 Trachelipus rathkii
ATTTTGCCCACAAATTTGGTCTCCAAAATCACTTTTCCTCTTCAAAATAACGCTTATCGTCTGCTATTACAAAACATCGAAGAAGTTTACCTCCCCGCCTTAAGGAACAGGATCCGCGATGTATTTAAGCAAGGCATGAGACCCGACGAATTGCCTAGTGAATATCTCCATCGTGTCAAAGGAGTATTGGGGAACAAAAGCTTCGATGTGTTGGTAGAACACAACCCCCAATTTGCCATAGACCTCTTCTTGGCAGATGCCTCAAAATATTCAGATGTCAGTCTATTCATTAGCGGAAGAAAATGACCTTGTCAGGATGGTCAAAGTTTCGGACGATCTATATAAGAATTTTGTTCGAAAAGGAAGAAATTATCATCAACCAAACGAAGAACAGACTTGGGGCTCTGTAAATTCTGTGCGGAATAGAACAGACTCAAGAGAAACCTTCTTCCCAGCGCGCGCAACACCGAGCGCAAACCTGAAACTGAGAACCGCGGTGAAGGTCAAGTTGCCCACCAGCTGGCTGAGCTCACCAAAACAGTGAACGAGCTCGCTCACTCCTTTCAGCTGTTCGTTAAAAGCCAAGCAGACACAGCTGAGAGAGGAAACCGGACACGCGATAAAAGTAGGTCGCGTTATTCAGAAACAGATACAAATGGGTACAGTAAAGCCTTTAATAACATGGTCAATCAATTATGCGCTATCATGATTAAGCGCTATCTCTTCAAAGGCGCTTCAAAAATGTGAAAGCCCTGAATACTATGTATCCAAGGTAATATATGGTAATAATGGCGCCGAAAAATATCCCATCATCGTCCAGGAAGAAGCACCACTAACAAGGCTGCGACCATTACCATCTAATAGCAGCCGTGAAAAACATATACTCACAATAGGAAAGTGAGATTTAACAATACCATTCAAGAATTTGATAAGTGACCCTAATACAAACGATTAGAGTGATTAATGAAATAAAACTTACCAAATAATAAGTTAACAAAATAAATAAAAAGTTATATCAGTAAAATAATAGCTTTCCTGATAGCCTCAAAGAAATGATAGTGATAGAAATACTTCCCTTTACTACTACTACTACTACTACTACTACTACTAATAATAATAATAATAATAATAATAATAATAATAATAATAATAATAATAATAATAATAATAATAATAATAATAATAATAATAATAATAATAATAATAATGACAATGAAAATAAAATTTTATTAAAAACAATATGAACAATATTGATCCAGAAATTGATCACAAAATATAGATACAACTACCAGCACTATCCAAACGGAAAATATAAATTCCATTAAAAATAACAATAAAAATGAAAAAGCTGAACAAACAAATAAAAACTTTATCAATGAACCCTATTCAATTCACACAAATGTACAAGGAATGCATGATCCTTCTAGTTTAATGAACTCTAAAAATTTAAATATGAAGAGTAGTAGTAGTCCACAAAACAAAAATATATCAACAAATAATGATATTATATTAAATAATACTGACCTCAATACAGGTCTCGAAACAAATGTCTCAAGCAATGTTGGTAATGTACAAAATAACCTTTTTATTACTGCTGTAAGTCCCTTGCATGTGGGATACGTCCTTTTTAAATCAAATTTATTAAATGGGAGGGGTGTTACAGACAATACAAGTGAAAGTGGAAGCAATGAAGCAAATATTCCTGTCAGACCCAACTGATTTAAGTGCTGATGACGAGCGCTGCTTAAGCAGTAAGATAGTTACAGCCGCTGTTGAGGGAGACAGGAGGGTTTGCAAGATTGACAATTTGACCTTGTATATAGTCTATGACACATTAAATAAGATCGATTATTTGGTAGATTGCGGATCTGTCTTCAGCCTCTTATCATGCGCTGCTAATGACCATCAAAAAGCGCCGGTAGGGTATATGCTGGCTGCTAACAATACAAAAATTGCAATCTATGGTATTAAAGATATTGAAGTCGATCTGGGATTGGGGCGTAGATATATTGTTACTTTTTATGTCGCTGATGTAAGCACCAATATTTTAGGATTAGACTTTTTAAAAAATTTTGAGATGGGCATTAATTTTAAAGAAGATTTGTTATTAGATCAAATTACAAATAAGACTATAAAATTGAGTAGAAATGTGAATTTGAATATTAATGATGTTCCTATTTCTTCTTCTTCAAATCTCTCTCTCTCTCCTCCTCCTGTGCATGTGCCTTCTAGTTCTTTAAATTTTAATGAGTTATTATCGAAATATTCTGAGGTATTTGTAAACCCTTATCTCCCCGAAAACCACCACATCAAATTGAAACAAGAAAAAAGGTGGAACGAAATTTTTGAAAAGTATAAAAATAAAAATAAGAGAATGAGCACAGCATCAATAGCTGAGGACGGTCAAATAACTACGGACGAAGAAGCCGCCTATATTCCAGAGAGAGTATTAATAGAACTAGCCAACAATTTTCCTTATAAAATAGATATAAAGGGACCGCCCATCTCCCTTAAGCCAAGGAGGGTCCCCCATAAACTTTATGCTCAAACAAAAGCAGAACTTGACAACCTCGTAGCTACGGGAGTCCTCCGCCGCTGCCATTCACCTTGGTCTTTCCCCATGAGTGTCCTCCAGAAAAGCGAAAATCGTGTCAGAATAATCTCCGATTTTAGAGAATTGAACAAAAGAGCCGAGATAGGAGTCTATGGACTTCCGCACCTGCAAGATGCAATATCAAACCTGCAGGGGAGCCGTCTTTTCACCAAACTGACGTGACGCAGGCCTTTTACGCGGTGCCATTAGCCGCAGATTCACAAAAGTACTTTACCATTACTTCAAATATCGGATCGTTTACCTACCGAAATCTTCCCATGGGTTATGTGTCATCCCCCTTTATCTTTCAATCTTACATTGATACAGTCCTGCAAGGCCTACCGAATACTCAGGCCTATATTATGGATGACGTTTTGATTCACACCAAGACCGAAGAAGAGCACAAAATCCTCCTGGAGAAGGTGTTGAAGAGGTTAAGTTATCTGCACATAAGTTTAAATCCCACAAAATGCCAAGTAGCCCAGAGCGAGATTAATTATTTGGGTTATACTGTAAGTGAAAGCGGCATAAGACCTAATCATGATAAAATTGGGGATATTTTAAACACCCCAAAGCCCCGAACCATCAAAGAATTAAGATCTTTCCTCGGACGAGTGAGCTTCTACCGCAGCAGCGTTCCGTTATTTTCTGAAATAACTGCGCCCCTAAATCTTTTTAAAGGGAAAACCCTATTCCAACCGCCGCGTCTGTTGGAATTCAACTGCAGAGAAAGCCTTCAAAGATATTAAAAATGCTGTTGAAAATGCTTCTGTACTCGCCTATCCCGGCACCTCTTCTAATTAAAAATTATCATACATACCACAAATGTATCTGCAGCTGCTGTTATTTTATCCGCTACTGGCACAGACCACCTTCCGATTGCCTTTTATAGTTCACTCTTGTCACCTACCGAAAGAAATTAGATGAATCAATCGCCTACTAGTCTGCCTAACCATAAGGTTCTTCAAGAAGTACTGCATCCTCCTCACAAATAAAAATATATGATATAGAAACAACTGCCGTGAACTCATCCACAAATATAAAAGAGCAAATGATGATAAAAACTTTCAATATTTCGTGAAATTAGGAAAGTTCTTAAATTTATTAAAACTAGTTTACAAAGGTTTCTTTCAATTTTGATAACAAAGAAGAAAAATCCTTAGAGAATACTTATTAATCAAATGATTATCAGTAATGATGAACCAAATAACGAAGAAAGTGAGACTACTACTGACGCGGAAGAACTATCAGAAGTCACCTCCACACATACGAACACTGTGATTGGTCCTCATTTCAGCCAATTAGCCAATGAGAGCGAAGTTCCCACACTCCACGTGGATTCTTGTTCAAATTTTACAACCACCTACAAATATGAAGAACTTTCTCCAAAACTCAAAGCTCGTTATCAGAGGGTAATAAAACAAAACCACTCTCGTGCTGCGGTTAACAGTCCAATGAAGGGTAAAAAGGTAGACCTTTTAAATACTCAGATTGTAAACAAAAGAAATTCCTTAAATAGTTCCCATGAGAAAAAAGGGACTTTAAAACACAAAGGGTTGAGAATGAAAGAGAGAATAGAAATGGAAGAAGAAGAATTGCTAAAAATGAGTGAAAAATCACCAACTAAAAAGTTAGATGAAATAAATGATATACTTACTGAAAACACACGAATAAATTTAATTCAGCGATGTAATGAAGCTCATATTGACTTAATAAAACGCTTCAGAAAAGAAGTTGACTACGCTGCAATTAGTAAAGACCAGTTAGAAGATGAATACATAAATTCATTACTTAAAAATAAAGAAAAAGTTCATTAATCTTAAAGAAACAACCCTTCTGGTTCAAAAAGAATGAAGTCTCTCTCTACGTTAGATACCTACATGAATTATGCTTTAGAGTATTTCTCCCGATCAACATATAGACAGATATTATACGGACTAATCACTTTCAAGGACACCTCGCGGCATTTCGCGCTTTGTTCTGTACCGCAAATAAGAGCGAGTTCGTGTTTCGCAACATGCATAAGAGAGTGAAAGCACTTGTAAGAAGCTGTCCACAATGTCAAATCGGGAAGACAGGACGGAGCATAAACCCTATTTACGGAAAATATAAAGAAGTTTCCTACAAATTTCAGGATTTAAACTGTGACATATTGAAATTACCAGTGTGTAGAGGATACAAGTATTTATTAACCCTCATTGATAGGTATTACTCCCACTATGTGTGGGCCTTTCCCCTCAAGGATATCACCAAAGAAACCATCGTTAAAACACTAATAAATCAGCTAATTCCGATGTGTGGAGTTCCCAGCCATTTGATCACAGATAAAGGTGGAAATTTTACATCACATTTATTTGAAAGTGTCTGTAAACTGTTAGGAATAACACATATAACTACCGCGAGCTACGCTCCATTCTCGAACTCCAAGGTAGAGGTAACTCATAAGATGATTCTAACCAGTTTAAGAACCATGCTAGCTGAGCCAGGCATGGAGAGTCAAGGGTGGTTAGACGTATTACCATTCGTTTTATTCGCACTTCGGCTCGCTCCTATCTCAGAATCCGGCATCTGCCCCAGCAAATTGATGTTCGGGCAAGATATAAACATTCCTGACGGCTTGATAGACCCTTCTCTCCCAGACGAACCAAAAACCTATGATAATTATATTGAAAAACTGGCTGGACTCATAGCAAAACCGCACTCTCCCAAAGAACTAACTTAAGGAACAGAAATGTGTTCGTCCCTCGTAATTTAAAAGATGCTCAATATTTGCTGGTGAAAAGTCAACAATACAACCGAGGAAAACTCTCGCCCAGATTCCACGGACCTTATAGAGTCGTGAAGATCACTAATAATAACGCTCATATTGTGAAAGGAGATAAGGTGGTCGTGGAAAATTTAAGAAAAAGAAACGTCAAAATTTTCTATAATCTCGTTCCTGACCCACCAGAACGCAAGAAAAACGCGGAATAAACGAAGTAGAGAAAAGAAATGAGGAACCGAGGTAAAATAGCTCTTGAGGAAAATAAGAGTCTAAGACGTTGCTATGGTAATTAATACGAGAACAATAGTGTTTATAAATGGTATTAAATATTCATATTGTAAGTTCTTTCACCTTCCACAAGTAGCATTTCACCTGTTCTTCCACTTTCCTCAACTTTATATTCCTGTATTCAATCGAAAGAGGGTAAGAAAGTATCTCTGTGAAATCGAAAACAGGGGCCTCACCCCTGTTCTCCGAGGCAGAGATCCTTTGTTGCACTCGAGGGCCACCAGTTCTAGGGTGAAATTACGTTAGGGAATCCTTGTAAGACAATAGCATGCAGTGTCTTAGCGTGTATGCATCTCTGTAAGAGGCTATTGCAAGCTTCCTGCATATCACTTTGCATTAATGGTGGCCTACTTCATTCTTACACAATGTACATTATTTGAAAGTCAAGTGTTGGCGCCTCTTTTCCTTCGCGGAGGAAAAGAGTGCCAAACAGACAAGGGTTATGATTGGTGCATGGGTCCTGAAGGGACGCCACCTAATCACGCCCGGGAGTCTTGTAGCGAACCTCTTAGTGTGAGGATGCCCTACATAAATTGTTAGATTTAACCAAAGGCCGGCAGGTCTATTTAGGATAGGAATTAGTGCATTATCTTATTAGTTAGTCTGTGTAATTCATAATAGTGCTAACGTTGATATATGCCCATCCATTACTTATCCATTGTTTAATGAAAATCATCCTTTGTATTGTTTATCTAACTATCACAATAAACCAACTACGAGGAAAGTGCTCTAATTATCCCCACATGCTATGACTGTCGAAGTGATTTCGGCCTATATATATATATATATATATATATATATAAACCTATTTTAAACACTAATAACTCAATATATATATATAATATATATATATATATAATATATATATATATATATATATTATATAATATATATATTATTATATATATATATATATATAATATTATATATATGATATATATAAACCCTATTTCTAAAACACTAATAAGCAATAAATAATTTTATTTCTGCAAAAATTATTCTTTATTTACAATTATACCCAAAAATCAACAGTAAAGTCTATTAACAGTAATTAATCAATATAATGATGAAAACAAGTTTCAATAACATCACACCAGACAGACGAAGGAGACACAGGACACACGGTGACGAGGTACATTATTTACTCACAAAGGCAATCCAACGATAATTTTTAGCAAATAAATGACAAAACTCAGTATTTATCAAAGAAAACTTACGCACTATAAATCTTTTAAATAACTGGTCAAGTAGTCCATATAGCATCAGGAAACAGCTCACGAGGAGATACCACCTTATAACTAGATTTATAAAAAACAATCCTGCTCATAATCGATATCTGTTCCACAAGTTTTTCTTTTAACCTGCTAAATTAGAGCAATGGTTTTAAACATTAAGTAAGAATACATTAATGACAGCAAACAATAAACGGGGTCACTTTTCACTATATGCGCAATGTTTATCTTTAACAAAAAAAAACTTTAAAGAAACTACTCTTTATAAAAAACTGACACATGTCAGAAAATGTTCAATAATAAAGTAGAAGCGCATTGAATCATTTAACTAAGTTACTTTATGAATAAACGTAATGATTCAGATCACTTACAGTTCAAGTCCTTCAAAAATTAGTTGTACTTGCAAATAAATTTGACTCCCAATTTACGGAGGAAGCTTCAATTTCAACTGTTCAAAGACGCATTCCGTCTTAGTGTAAAGAAAACAAATCCAGTCAGTCACTCCTCGACTCCAAAGAATATCCATGAATCCAGTATTCAGTATCGGGTTCCACTCCAACTCAATTCCCTAAATTAAAACACATTAATAATTATGAAAAACAAATTCGTACTAAAAAATGTAAACTTTAACTAAATTTTCATCACTCACCGATTCCACGGGAACTTTTCTTCTCTAACCTCTTTTCAATGTAATTTCTTTCCATTCCTTTTTTCTAGATCTTAACTTCCTTGAGGATATTCACTTGGACATCTTTACGTTGAGAAAGCCTAAACGATCTAACTTTTTTCTAAAATCTTTCTGACCGACTTACTCTTTCTCCTGCTGCATTGGTTGTGTTCTTATCGTCTCTCATATGGAACCCATTCAAAAGTTGGAAACCAAACTTCAAAAGAAATGAAACCCAAATCATCAAACGTTTCCGTACCAAATTCTAATAAAACCTATATACATAAAAAAAAAAAAATTCCCCTTTTTTTTTTTATATCTCCCACAGCGCCTCCATTGTCGCACTAACAAGCCCATTCTTGGCCTCGTCTTGCCCCTCCCATCCATCAACTCCTTCTCTCCTCAATTTTTCATTCATTGTTAGGTTACGCTGTCTGATATCATTCCTCTTCTTTCTTCCTTGCTATCACTTTCACTTTATGCGCAATGTTTATCTTTACAAAAAACTCTAAAGAAACTATTCCTTATAAGAAACCGACACATGTCAGAAAATCTTCAATAATAAAGTAGAAGCACATTCAATTATTTGACTAAGTCACTTTATGAATAAACGTAATGATTCAGATCACTTACAGTTCAAATCCTTCATAAATTAGTTGTACTTGCAAATAAATTGACTCCCAATTTACGAAAAAAAACCCTTCAATTTCAACTGTTAAAAGACGCATCCCGCCTTAGTGTAAAGAAGACAATTCAGTCAGTCACTCCTTGACTTCAAAGAATATCCATGAATTCAGTATTCAGTATCGGGTTCCAATCCAATTCAATCCCCGATTCCAAAACACATTAATAATTTTCAGTGTTTTTTCTTTCCCATTCCTTCTTTTCTAGATCTTAACTTCCTTGAGAATATTCACTTGGACTTCTTTACGTTGAGAAAGCCTAAACAATCTAACTTTTTTAAATCTTTCTGACCGACTTACTCTTCTCCTGCTGCTTGGTTGGCTGCTTTCAGTCTCTCATATAACCTATATACAAAAAAAAAAAAAAAATCCTCGAAACTGACATTTTTTTAGACACCAAGTCCAACAATTTTTCCCTTCCAATATGTGCCATATTTCGTGAGTTTATTACACACACACACTCACTAACTGTATTTGAACCCAATGACTGCACTGGCATGATTTGGTTCCATTCTTTTCACCAAAATTGACCTATTCATTAGAAAATCATTTCGCTATCGATAAAATTCCTTTAATGTTATATCCCTTTTAGTTAACAACTGTTTCCTTTGGACTTTTCTTCTTAGCATTCTTACCACCTCCGACCTTTCTTGAAGGCTGACAAATGACAATATCATGGACCGACAACATATTACCTTACGTTTCCCCTTGTGTTGTTATATGTAAACTTCCTTCGTTGTTTTTGAAAGTGTCACTCACACCATTGCATGTTCCATGACACACTATTCCCTCACCAAAGCCAATTATGCTTCTAACTCCTTCCAATAATTCATCCTACAACATGCATTGCTGGAAAGTACCCATCTGGTTTACCACCAATTGGAACAAACCACCGTCTTATAAACGAGTACTAATTTTCAACTTCTACCACCGACTTACCATTTATACAATGTCCTTGGGCAACCTCCGTTTAATGCAAGTCTACTGTCCATTTCCTTAAAATATGCCCAAACGGTTCCAATTCCTTGACAACTGTTTCTTGAACCAAGCTGTACAGATCTGTGTCCCAAAACGCCACACTGATGCAAACTCGCCAATACAAACTTCTTGCCAGTGTTACTCCTCTAACACATGATTACAACTTAAACCTCATGACTTATGTTATTCTTTCTCGCATGCATTAAAATTTATCCCTAACTCTTCATCTGTACGGTACCGTACCAAATTATGCTCAGGGTCCTTATCCGTCTCATTCTCTGACTCCTCTAGCTCTTCTTCTTCCTGCTGTGACTCCTCTTGAGTTGGACGTTCGTCAATCATACTGTTTTCCATGTGCCCATTGAACGTCTCTACCATCCCTCAAAGGGTTAAAGTGTGTCTCGCCACGCACCTGTATGTTAACGTCTTATAAATTTTCCTCCCTTCTTACTTTTCGTCCGATGTATTTAACCGAACAGCAAGTACCATGGTGTAACCAAATTACCACCCCAAACATGTCGCTTGCTACCAGCAACACCTCTGGTATTGGTTCCCTGCCAGGTAACCTTAATGCCTTTAAATATTTCAGCGTCTTCTGTTGTTTTCCTATCCCGTACAACTTCTGGTTATCCCTTAACGTGGTTGCTAATTTGTCTCTCAAAGCCTTATGATCCTCTTCCAGATTCTTAACCTGAGCATTTCTTAAAACAACCTGTAAGCTGACAAACAGCGCATCCGCTCCACCTGGAACTTCTTCTACCATAATTAAACCGTTCAGGCAAAGCATCAAATCAATCGGTGCTTCACCCTGATCCTCCTTCCAATGGCACCTGGACCATGTGTCTGCGAAGATGTTTTCTCCCCATCAAATATTACCGGACGATCTCTGGTCCGTTAGCCCATCACTTTTGACCTGCTGTATTTATTTCTCACTGACAGCAAAATTGCAAATTATAGGCCCACTCAACTTTTGACCTGCTGTTTATTCTCCTGACAGCAAATTTGCAAATTATAGGGAGAAGGTAACTCAAACACATACAGTATTTTCTTACTTATATTAATACATAATGAACCCTATTCTAAACACAAGTTAGTAAACCCTATTCTAAACATAAATTAGCAATAATAATTTTATTTCTGCAAACACTATTCTTTATTTACATTTCCAAAATAATCAGTAAAGGATTCAGGTCAGTAATTAATCAATAAACGACGGAGGCAAGGTTCCAAAACATCAACACAGCAGACGGAAGAGACCACAGGACATCACGTGACCCGAGAATAATATAACTCACAAAAGGCAAATCCAATCTTATTATTTAGCAAATAAATGAACAACTCAGTATTATCAAAGAAAAACTTACATGCTATAAATCCTTTAAACTAACTGGTCAAGTAGATCCATATAACATCGGGAAATTCTTCACGAGGAGATACCTCCTTATAAATAGATTTATAAAACAATCCTGCTCGCCAGCTCGATATCTGTTTTCCAAGATTTAACTTTTTCTTTGAAACCTGCTAAATTAGAGCAACAGTTTTTAAACATTTTATACGAAAATACATTAATGAAGATCAGCAAAAAAAAACAGGGGTCACTTTCACTATCATGCGCAATGTTATCTTTAAAAAAAAAAAACTCCAAGAAACTACTCTTATAAAAAACTACATAATGTATGTCAAAAATGTAATAATAAAGTGAAGCGCATTCAATTAATATTAAACTAAGATCACATTTATGAATAAACGTAAATAATTTAGTTCACTCACAGTTCAATGTCCTTCAAAAAATTAGTTGTTACTTACCAAAAATAGTTGATCCAAATTTTTTTCTAAAATAAACTTCAATTTCAATAGTATTTAACACAAGTATCCCGCATTAAACACTGCAAAGAAAACCAATTTTCAGTTCAGCCACTCCCTGACTTCAAAGAATATCCATTGAATCCCAGTATTCAGTATGGGTTCCAGACCAACCAATTCACTAATTAAAACACATTCATATTATTAGAAACGAAAATATCCCTACCTAAAAAAAACGTAACTTTTTAACTAATTTTATCACTCCACGATTCCACGGGACTTTTCTTCCTTCTACCTTATTCAAATGTAATTTCTTTCCCATTCCTTTCTTTTCCAGCATTCTTAATTACCTGAGAATATTCACTCTGAACTTTCTTACGCGGAGAAATGCTAAACAATCTAACTTTTTTATAATTCTTTAGGACTTACTCTTCTCCTTTGCTGCCTCGTTGGTTGCTTTTAGTCTCTCAATTAATATATTAAATATATATATATAAATATATATATATATATAAATATAATATATATAATATATAAATAAATTAATATTGAAATATTAAAGAAATTATTAATTTATATTTATAGTATATTTAGGAAATTATTTTAAATTATATATATTATATATATATATTATATATATATATATATATATATATTATATATATATATATATATATATATATACTGTATATATATATATATATATATATATATATATATGGGCACCGTTATGGGGGGGCAGGTTAGGGCCATGCCCCCCCCTAGATTTTGAATCTCACGATAAATTTCCACAATTGATTTTTTTAAGATCACATGGCTAAACGATATATATATTTTATATATTTAAATTATAAATATTATTTAAAAAATTTTTTATTTATATATATATATATATATTATATATATATATACTCATATATATATATTATATATATATATATATTAATATATATATATATATATATATACGAAAGCCTATTTTTTTCTATCTTGAGATTACTTTGTGGCTGAGAAATGTAGGTGAGGGCCATGCCTACCCTGGCCAGACTTGTAACGCCTCTCATGATATACCTCCATCCATGCATCGTTGTGCCCCAATCAGAGAATCGTAAGACGTTTGAAAAATAATTCTGAATGTATGTAATTTTTTTTAAACCAGGCATTAAGACTTAGAGCCATAATAGTTTTTTATTTGCTCTACATCTTAATAGGGAATTATACGATGAGATATTTAGGACTGTTAATGGGAAAAAAATTGCAAATAGTCCTGGGAAGAGAGGTAACTGCTTGTGTGCTGAGAAGCCGAAAGAAGTAGGGAGGTGGTTAAAATATTATTATTATTATATGACAAAGTAATAATGAAAAATATGGATAAGCTTTAATTAAAAGGCCTAGGATTGATAAAGTTATTCATTTGTGAATTGAAACAAACACATGAAACCCATTAGATGCTGGTTCTAGATATGTATGCTGATAATTCAAGGGTATTGAACGCAAACTTAGTTATGATATTAAATTTTAGTAGTGTTGTTGCTACTTGGGATATTAGTATGAGTACAAGGATGAAGGGAAAAATGTCCAGGTGGTTGGTAATAACATTATTGGAATCAATATTATATAACAAGATTGAATTTTTAACAAAACCGTACAAACCACCAATTTATGTACAATTTTAAAGATGCTAAAGAGGAAAAAACTCCTTTCCTTTATGAATAGCTAGATCTGCACAATTCTTGGCTAGCGTTTTCTAAAATATTGAAAGGATCGTTTTGTAGATTGTGTGGCTTATTTAGACATTTTATCAAAAGAGACATATTTGGCTCTTTTATTGTAAAACCATTTTAAAAGAAATATTAAAAGACATGTTCATGCTGCTAAAGTCCATGCAAATTTCAGAATGGCATAAAGATGCCTCAGAAGCAGCAAAGAATTTCAAAGATAACAATAAGAAAAGGTTAAAACAATCACATCAAATAATTGGACGTGTAGTTGATAACTGAGCAACTGCATGTTGTTGAGCCCTTATTTATTTAAAAAAAAAAAAAAATGGCACCTATAATTTCTACTTTAATATTTTGTAGCACTCATGTGATGATGGTGCTTCTGATTATATATATATATTTATATATATATAATGTCGTCTAATTAGATATATGGTAGCATTTTGCAAGTAAGATACCGTATATTCATCTTTATTCCGATTATTGCTAAATTTCAGAGTAAAGTCTATGAGATATCGTTATGTTCTTATTGTGAGAACATTTGAAAATCTACTATAATCGTCACGGTTATTATATATATAATATAAGTAATAAATTTGTGATAAATATCTAAGAACTTAATTTTTTGTACTGAATACGACTTGGATATTAATTATTTATTTATTTGTGAAAGTTGCATATAATTAGTTATTAATCAAATTTGATAATGAAGTAACAATTGTAAAATAAAACTCTGTTTATTAGCAGACGTATAATATATTATATTGGCAGCAGTACATATTCAACGCGAACAGAACAGCTATCGATTTTTGTAAGTTATGTTCAAAACCCTCTCGATGTATGTGAAGAATTTTAAGGCTTTATTCCTATTACAAAACGTTAAAGTGAAGATTATAATATGCCAGAGCTATTATATGATCTTACTACACGATAATAGATATTTTACAATTTAAAATATGTAGAGCTTTGTTAGACTTATATTGGTTTGAATGTGTATGAGTATTGCTGCTAATACCTTAATAAGACTGGCAAGAAAATTGGATGATTCAGATAAGTTAATAAGAGATTCTAAGTACCCTAAGTATACTCAAATTTTTTTCATTATGTTTATCTATCGTTTTCAATTATTAATATAATTAACTCGACATATATATACCTAAATATATTATTGTACTGTAATTTTCGATAAACACTATTGGCATGCTAAAATAAATGATAAATTTTTCCGTGAAATTTTCCTTGAAAAAATGTCTCGCAGAATTTTGGTGGTGATATATATATATATAAAGAAAGTAAGTATATCCTACGAGTTAATTGTAATCGTATTTGTTTATGCAGTAGAACAACAACCTTCACTCAACAGCGATGCACACACCACAAACGATTAATCTAGCCTGCACAAAGTACAACAATTAATTCATACGCAAAAAAGTCCAGGAATATTTTAAGAAACATTTTAAGTTAATGAAGTGCCAAATAAAAAATGTTGATGGCATTAAAAAAAAATCTCTCATGAAGTCAAATATCTTATCTTCAGTATGAATTACCCGGCAAGGTCCACATTCAAAGCCAGATGTAATCAGAAAAAAGATTGGTAGAGACTCTCAAGAATCTATTTTTCATGTCAGCCTTCGGAAGAGCAGGAAGTTCCTGCAATTGTATTTCCTTCAATCAGCTGATTTAATATATCATGTATCGAATAATATAGATTCTGATTAGAATGCAGTATGTTACATGCCTTATAGGAATGAGATAATGTTCCCGAGACATAAACTAAACGTAATAATATTGGATGAGGTTCAGTTCACATGAAAGAACTTTCAAGAAAAATTTACTAAAGAATATTCACTGATTAGAAATGAAAAATAGAGATATGCAAACTCAAGAGATCTCTTTTGTAAGAGGAGAGTGGTTCAAAGTTAAAAATTAGTTTTTTGTAAAAAATGGCTATCTGTTAAGACCCAATCTATTATAGCCGGACGTAAAGATTGTCTTCATTCCACACAATATTTCTACTACACATACAAGGCTAATGAGAATCTTTTGTGCAAGTATCCAAGGAATTCGCAGCCTCTGAGGAGAAAGAAACATATCAAAAATAGAGATATATCCTGCTTGGAGATTGCTATCAGTATATAAGTTGTTGCATGCCCATTTATAGGATATATTTAATTGATACAATATATGATTCTCTCAATTTCGAAATTAGCACATAACTGAGTTGATCAAAATGCAATTTTACTTGGCATAAGCGAGGAACACAATTATAAACTCGCAATTTCCTTGATTTTTTGTCTTTACTCAGTGGAGTAGTTTAGAATAATTTTTGATAATTAGACTTAAACTCAAAGTTGAAGTATTTAAAAAAATTGAACTCATTCCATTTTTAACTGTGCAAGGTTATATATTGACAAACCTATTATGCATGTGTGAAGCAGATGCCGAATCTTTGTTTAATTCTGGAATGATTTCAAGTAAGAAAACGGGTAGGAACAAAATAATACATCTATTAGGAGAAAATATAGATTATAGTTAGCTATGCACTCATCTACGTACAAAAGCATTGTACATTTTTTGTACCCAGGGACACGGAGTCTCTACAAGGGCAGATCATCAAGTGACTAATATCTCAACACTTTCAATCAACTACTTGTGCAATTGATAGGGGCAAGGTCGTTCGGAAAAGTTTACCTGTACGACGTATGTTTATTAACTTGTGATAGCTAAAGAAAGTACGGGTTTCACTATTCAACTATTTCCAACGAAATAATTAAATGGGGTTGCTTTACATGTATTAACTAAGTGGGTTCTGAAGAAAATTCGCAGTTACAAAAAAGCCAAAGGAGGTGCTAGGGAACGTTTCACATCGTCAAACATCACTTGACCAAGCATTTAATCGATATTATAACTGATTTATAAGAAAGAAAAAAAAGAAATATTAAAATTCTTATAATTCATGCTAAAACGGAAGCATGCTCTTTTGAATGAATATAAGACTTCTTACTAGTTTATAACTAGCATTTACCTGAAATTACATCAACTGAGATTTCGTGTTGAATTGAAATCATCGTATGAAATAATACTATCATGTCATTTTTATATAATGATTGGCTGTTTCAATTAAAAAGTACAGATGGGCAAAGCATTAAAAACAAGTACTATAATGATCAATATTATATATATATATATATTTATGTATATAATAGTTGGTATATAGGTATATATAGTATATATAGGAATAATATAAATATATTAAAACATTATGTAGTTGGAATATATTAATATAAAAGAATAGTAAGTATTTCCTTTTAACTCATAGGTATTATTAATGTAACTCTAGCATGGACACACTCACTTTCAAAATACATACTCACACGACTAATAAAACTTAATGGATGCACAAACATCAACTGCTATTTGCTCAATTAATCTCCCACCCATAAATTTTGACGGCACATAAAATTGCAATTATAACGGCGCCCAATATTAGATTGACAACTTTAATTGTATTTTAGAATGATATATTATGAATAGGAAATAACTAAAAAAAAATAATTAAAGATACCTATATAGTGTAGTATATATATATATAATTATAGAGGGAAGGTTTTCAGCACAAAGAAGTGTAATAGACAAGGAACCTACAATGTTATATATAGTTTATTATATTATAAATTAATTATATAGATATCAAGATATATATATTATAAAGGTTATGACAAGAGTTTATTATTGCGTATTATTAATATGATTTATGACTAAGTATAAAGAGATATGATTATTTATAGATATGTTATATAGTTGTACGTGTTAAGTAATATAGTATATTAACAATGAAGTATATATAATTATAGTATACACCCATTCAGTCATGTTTTAAGGCCATTGCCCTGACTAGTATTCATGGGAATCGTGCGAACCTGAAAAGAGTAGGAAAGGCAGGTTTACATAAAGTATTTTTGGAGCTATAAACAACGGAAAAAGCTCCTAACTATAGTCGTAGGTATTACCTTAGCGTTTTGGCACAAAACGACGTTATCTTGCTAACAGTTCTCAGTATAATATATGAAAACTGTGTTTGCATTTCGAAATGAGGGGGAGAAATTTATTTGACTCATAAATGCCATAAAACTTTGTGAGTGATAGTCACGAAAACCCTTTAAATAAAAACGTTTTTAATACAAATAATTTTCCGCGGATTACGAAATGTTCATGGCGTTGGGCCCATAATCGTGATTAATTGAGAGTGCCTAATAACAGATTTAAATGCCCATACCCCGATTCATAAAATTTTGGGATAATAATTTTTGATCAGAGAAGAGAGAAAGTGGGAGAACTGATTCGTCATACTATCTCATCATTTTTATTCCGTTGACTGTTCGAGTTGTCTGAGGATAATAAAACTCTCCTTCAGTGGTCGTATCTTACGATGTGACCAGGTTAAAGGGTTTGGTGAACTAACATTTTGTTAGAGGTACTGTAGAAGAAATGGGACAAACAAGAAGAATACCGTTGTGCTGTATTATCGAAAAGAAATTATGTATCTTTAAATGATTGGGCAGATAATCGAGTACAATGATACAATTGGTGATAGTTTCTAGGGAGACATAGAGATTATTCATAAGGATGTGGTGAAGAAATATTAGAGAGAGAGACAATATTTATTCTCTCGTATAATACATAAAGATAGTTGGTCATGCTTTAGTCATACTGCAGAAGAGATTCATATTATAGTTCTTGCACTTTAACATATTTCAGCAATAGAAAGTGACAAGTCAGAATGTAAGATGAACGTTTCATTGTATTTGACCTGCATATGAAAAGTTATCAAATTAAATTAGAAATATTCCTGTGTTTCTCCTGTTAATTTTAGGTTGATGTTAAATTGGATGGTGCGAAATTTTACCTATATTTTTGAGGGAGAAGAACTTCGACGACTCTTGGTTTGAGATGTACAAAATTCATGTAATAATTGACGGGGTTGTGTTGTTCACTCAAGGAAGAAAAAACAGAAATTTCTTTATATTGGCACCAGAATCTCTCATGACCAAATGAACATCATTTGAGATAGGTTCCATTTCGAAAACATTCCATTAAATACGTGAGTTTCATCATGAGCAATATTCACCTGAGTTCCATGCAGTATAACCGTATCAATGAGAGGTTGCAAAGGAAAGTAAAATTTAAAACTTTACCGATTTAAAAATTTGCCTTACTGAAAGTATAAATTGTCAACATTGCAAAGTCGTGTTACGTAGAGAAAGAAAACAAGGAAAAGACGTAGATAAATAGGTGAGGTATAGCTTGCAGATTCCATACGTATGTACAGTAGGGTAGAAAGTAACTTGGATGATTATAGTTAGATAGAGGTTAGATTATTAGTCAGGTTTGAGATACTATTTAAGTTAGACTAGCTATCATACTTTTCTTTCAAAATAGACTAATAGTCTCTAGTAGTATTATCGCCTATGAGTAGCATAGAGGATAGTTAGTAGTTGATGTAGACCGAAACCTTCGCTAGTCATACAAAAACCAGCATGAATAAGTTCAAGTTGAGATCGTGAAACCTGAAAGATCAGTTCGTATCTCTATGAGTTTACTGTATGATTATACTATATCTCTCCTTATGACTATTCGTTTTCGATCCAATTCCAGTGTTACTCGGTATATTTTGAGTTTGCGAGTTATGTAGTTAGAGGTGATAATCCGATCGTTTCTTCAGACAGCTGTGGATTGGGTCCGTTTACTCTTCTGTGAGCTCACTATCTCTTATCTTTACATATGTTCGGTTGTTGTGGCTGCTGGTGAATAGACTAAAATAATATTCTGCCCTCATTTATCTGCGGTGGCATTCTTCCTTTCGAGAATAATTACGATTTCAAAGTGTACGGTTTGCGTTGTCACTCATTGGATACAATATCGAAGAAATCCCAAATCACACTGGATAAGGATTTGCTTGTCGTGGTGACCTTTATTCTGCTATACACAGTTACGCAGGTTCGTTCGAAAATGTGCACCGATACTACGTCATCGAGCGATCAGTGTAGAATCTATCTTATATATAATATTATAATATTATTGCTTAGTATTTCTCGAATGTGACTAAAATTTACGTCACTTAACCATGTAGTACGCCACTAGCCAGTATACTCATCTAATCAATTCTCAACTATATAGATTCTAGTTAAAAATTTTTTTATCTATAATAAATTTACATAAATAGATTATTAATAATATTATAAACTATATTACGTACAGAACATATTAATCTAATCGATCAATTCTAAAGTTCTCGACGTGCGAAATTACAAAATTAACTTATTATTATATAATATTTTGAATTGCGAGAAGTCAATGCCGCAATATATCATAATATATATATATATATTATATATATATATATATATACTTATATATATATATATATATATATATATACTATATATATATTATATATATATATATTACACCTATATATAATATTATATATATATATATATGGTATGTATATATAGTATATAATATATATATATTATTATATATATATATATATATATATATTATATTATATATATATATTAATTATATTATTTATAATTATATTATATATTATAGTTATAATAATATTAATAGTATATATATAATAATATATATATATATTATATATTATACTATTATATCATATATATATATATATTATAATATATATATTATATATATATATATTATACTTATTATATATATATTATATATATTATATATATATATTCTTTCTCAAGGAAAAATTATAGTCGCTGGTTAATTACTAAGTATACAACTCAATATTTATAACTTTACTATTGTGATTATGCAAATTATTAAAGCATATCGTACTCTATAGGATTGATTATTAAATGCACTGCAATGTGACTAAAATAGTTTGTTAATAAGGGCTAAGTTTGGAAAATAGTTATAACGGAGTTAATGTTCCAGACTATTTACCAGTGGTATATAAGAGGTATACATGTTAAGGTATTGTATAATAGTAATATAAAGCTTGTTTATGTATCTTGAGGTCAGAATGACTAGCACAGAGGGAAATATGGTAGGACTGAGTGTAGAAAAGGTGTATATGTACTCTGTACTCCTCATATATAAGAGAAAAATATCCCTATCTATTACACTCATGTAGATGAGGATGTGTATTTATAGTGTGATTGAAGAGTTAAG
Source organism: Trachelipus rathkii (assembly GCA_015478945.1). Classification (NCBI taxonomy): domain Eukaryota; kingdom Metazoa; phylum Arthropoda; class Malacostraca; order Isopoda; family Trachelipodidae; genus Trachelipus; species Trachelipus rathkii. The sequence continues at coordinate 79,939 of JABUQX010061863.1, forward strand.
AATGATTAAAGCAGTGTTTCTCATGTTATAATATAGTAGCTATAATAGGAAATATAAAGGAAGTGACTAGCACAGTTTCGATTAATAGACGAAAGCCCTAGACTCATATATCACCTGTTGAAGAAGGATATCTACTCTC
>JABUQX010061864.1:0-47965 GCA_015478945.1 Trachelipus rathkii
TGAATATAATACATTTCTTTGTCTATTAACTTTAGTTAGTATGTTTGAGATTTCATATATGGTCTTAGTGTTAGTATATATTGGTCTAATGGATCTAATTATATTTCTGTTCTTTTTCATTATGGCTTGTGCAATAAGCTCTAACTCTTCCCATTCTTTAACTTCCTTCAGTTCTTGAACTATCTTGCTAAGTTTGTTCTCGTTACCACTTGACAAACAATCTTCTAGTAGATTCCTACTATTATGTCCATTGTATTCTCCTGGTACATAATCATCTAAATATACTTGTATTCTTGTGAAATCTTCATTGTTATTTATTAAATGTTCTTTAATTCTGGTGAACACTTCTCTATCTTTAATCATTCCTAGGTGATCAAAACATTCTTGATCAAACAAATCTACAATGTCACCTACTTCCATTGGAATACGGTATTGGACTCGGGTTGTAACCCAGTCAATTAGTTTCGTTACCAATATCTTTATCCAAAATTGGACAAGTTCTTGTAATATTGTAGGAATTGGTAATAAGGAACTGACCTGATTAGATATCACTGTTTGTTTCCTAGTATGTATTCTGTGCATCGTATCAAATTCTGTTTCATAGGTTTCTCTCGATGCCTTTTCTTGACGCCATTCTCGTTCCAAGTTTCTTCTTAGTATCGTCTTAGAACTGTCAGTGACGATCGTCAGTACTCCAACTTTGATAGCTGCAAGATCCGACAATCTTCTTGGCGTAGTAAAGTTATCAACTTCCATCTATACTAAAAATGATTATAATTAAAAGCACAAAATATAAGTTCTTAAACTACTGGTTAGACCTTTATTTGTTATTGAAACATACTTAAAATTAAATATAATGAATAAAATTATAAAATTCAGGTACATTTCAACCCAATTAAGTATTACGTGTACTTAAAATTACGTTTTATAAGTTTATAAAAAGGAAAATCAAACAAAAAATATTTTTATTGTAAAATTTATTATTACACATATAATAATCAATATGTACATACAAATAAAAATTCGACATCTTTCTTTTAAAGTTTCTTTACTGTTTCACTTCTAGTTAAGCGATAGAGAAGTAATGAACTAGCCTTTTTATGTCTTTATACTAAATGTGACTCTTCTATGTTTTGAATCATGACCTTCCTTCGCAGGTAAAATCTGGCGGTTTTCTGGGGTAGATCTGTGGAATTGGACTGTGAATTTTTCTGGCAATTCCTGGTGCCTGTATGATCCATTCTTTCGTTCGAGATGTTGAACTGTCTCGTCTGAACAGGTGATCTTTCTATCATTGTTACTGGTGTTTCGTCTATATGATAAATCTTTTGTCTTTAACCTCTAGTTCTTCGATAGGTTTCTTCTACCGTTTGTGATATTGGGTAATGCTATAGGCTTGTTTCCACAATTAACTTGGACATTTTCTTCTGTTCTTCCAATATTTGTTCATCTGGTTCCAATGTAGCGTTTTATTTCAACTTCTTGGTGTTGGTTCTGCTCTGTTCCAGTATTTTCAGGTGTTTCAACTTCCATATTGAATTGCGATTCTTCTGTTATATTTCTGTTTGTTTTAGGTGTTCTCAAATAAATTACTCTAGATTCATTTTCATCATCATTATTATCTTCAGGTTTTTCATAATTATTATATTTATTTTGTTTTCCTTTTCTTAAGTTAACATTAATTTTCTGTCTTGTGTCTGAGGATATATTTATATCGGTTTCTTCATTAAATTTCTCATCTTTTCCTCGCGTTCTAGCTACTTTAAAGTTATCAACATTTACTCTATATATCTTGCCTGTGGTAGGATCTCTTAGAATATATGTATTACTATTTTCAAATTCATTCCCGTAAGCTTCAATACGAAATGGACCTCTCCATTTTCGGAACAGTTTAGGAGATAGGTGTGGTGGTTTGATTCTCTGAGTGTACACCAAATCTCCTATCTTTATTGGTCTATCTTTTGCCTTTTTGCTGCTCTGAGTTGAATACTTTTTAACTTCATTTTCTAATGTTACTCTTGCTTGCCTTCTTATTTCCTTAATTCTTTCATACAATTTTTCTATCTTTTCATCCTCCTTTATAGGTTTAGGATCTTTAGGTTTTATTAAGGCTTCAGATGGTATATCTGACGGCATACGCTTAGTGTATCCATAGAGCAAGAAATGTGGATCTGTCTTAATGCTACCGTTGTAGGTATTATTTATAGCTGCTTGGGCCAAAGGTAAATATTGGTCCCAATCGCGCTGATTATCTTTTACGTAACATCTCAGAAAGTTTGCTATATTTGCGTTTGTGGTTTCCACCAAACCATTGCTATTAGCGTGGTAGCTACTTATTTCTACCTTTTTAATCTTAAACTTTCTGCATATACCTTTCATGAGTTTTCCTACAAATTCCAATGCATTATCAGAGATTACCGTATCTGGCACGGTGTGGCATACTACTATCCTATCTATAAAAACATCTACGATTTTATCACTATCTCTCGATCTTAATGCTGCTAATTCTACATATCTTGTTAATTGATCTTTAAAGACGAGTATATATTTATTACCTCTCGATGTAGTGGTTAATGGACCCATTATGTCCATAGCAATCTTTTGGAATGGTTGATCCGCTAAAGGATATGTTTTTATTGTTGCCTTTTTAGGCTTAGAACCTTTCGCTTCTTGACACGTATGACAGCTTTTACAAAAATCTTCAACTACTTTTCTAATATTTTGAAAATGATAACACGTATGACAGCTTTTACAAAAATCTTCAACTACTTTTCTAATATTTTGAAAATGATATCTCCTTCTTAGTTTTTCTAGAGTTCTCTCTGACCCACTATGACCTTGTATTGAGTGAGTCATATCAATGGCTATATCTATCAAAGATTTGGGTAACCATATTTTATAGTTTTCTTTTATTTTTATATAAATCATATCTTTAAAGAATTTCAAACCTTTTATTTTTCTACCCTTTTGTAGTTCTTCATATTCTACCTTCATTTCGACTGCTTTCTTTTGTTCTCTTGAAATAGTTGCAGTATCTAATGTTAATATTTCATCTGTTTTACCTATATCTTTAATATTATTATCAAACTTACCTTTATCTGTATCTTTATCTTTATTATTGGAGTTCTTAATTTTCTTAATTTTAAAACTATTATTTTCTCTAGGATGGTGCTCTATCATATTGAGTTTTTCTTGTCTCGTTTCTTCTGCTCTTATCTCTTCATCATCTATTTCACCTGTATCAGGGATATATCTGGATAAGAAATCTGCAACTGAGTTTTTCGTACCTTTTATATGTTCAAAGGTTGGATTGAAATCTGATACTGTTAAAGACCATCTAGCTAATCTAGCCGTTGGATAATCTTTCTTAGTGAATATTGCTACTGCTGCTGAATGATCGGTTTTTACTTTTATCTTATATCCATATATTAAGTTCTTAAACTTCCTCAACGCAAAGATGATCCCCAAACATTCCATTTCCGTAGGGGCATAGTTCTTTTCCGCTTTTGTCAATGTTCTGCTTGCAAAAGCTAAAGGTAATTCTTCTCCTTTTTCATTTTCTTGCAGTAATACTGCACCTAATCCGTGGATGGATGCGTCGGTTACTACTACAAATTCTTTGTTAAAATCTGGATATTGTACGATTGATCTTGCTAACAGTAAGTCTTTTAGTTTACTCAATGAATTTTCTTGTTCCTCTCCCCAAACGAATTCTTGTTTTTTCTTGAGTAGTTTGGTTAGTGGTTCGGCGGTACTTGAAAAATCCGGCATAAGAGTTCTGAAAAACCCAAAGAACCCTAAAACCGAGCGTACCTCTGGCACACTAGCAGGTGTTCTTATTTTCGATAAAGTTTTCAGCTTCTCAGGGTCTACTGTAACCCCTTGACCAGAAATCAAGTATCCTAAAAAGACTATTTCTTTCTTGAAAAATTGGCATTTCTCCAATTTAACTTTGAAGTTACATTTCCTCAGTGCGTCAAAAACTCTTGATAGGCTATTGTAATGAGAAGGTACATCTTGAGAGTATATTATTATATCGTCAATGTATGAGAGACAATCTATGCCTAGCAATCCACTTAACACTAGACTCATTACTCTGCTGAACACAGCGGGCGATTGTTTCAGGCCCATTGGCAGAACTCGGGGCTGCCAAGCTCCTCTCTGGGTTCTAAATGCTAGCAGGGGTCTACTCTCTTCGCTCAATGAAATCTGATAAAAGCCATCGAGAACGTCGACACAGCTGAATATACTAGCTCGTCCTAGTGAGTTCACCGTATCTTGAATTAGAGGAATAGGAAATGAGTCTCCTACAGACCACTTATTTATCTTCCTATAATCGACACAAATACGGGGACGGCCTCCAGACTTCTTGGGTATGACTAGCAATGGACTACTGTGGGGAGACACTGATGGTTCAATCAGGTTCTTCCTCAACTGGTCCTCTGTCCAGGTATTAATATCGTTCACGAAAGATCTTGGTTGCTGATACTGTGGAGTGAACAGGACCTTTGGGCATTTCTCATCTAGTTCTAATTTAAATTGATAGTTGGGGAACTACCCTATGGGATCATCTGCCAGTCCCACAACGTCTCTGTTTTTCATGAGAAAATCAATAATGTTTTCAAGTTCCTCAGGTCGTTGTAACACTCGATACTTTTCTTCATCTTTCGTCAATATCTCTTTATATGTCATATACAATTCTCTTTCTGATAACCCTTCAGTTATTGTGGGTATCTTCCACTTTTATAATCCTTTCTGGACTCTTGCATAGTCTGTGCGTGTATCTGCTTCATCATGGTATTGCGTGTTGCATTGACTCTTTCTATTTCTGTATGATTTCTTCTCAAGACTGGATAGGCTGTTGTTATGGCTTCACCCTTTATTATTTCAACAGGGCGGCTCCCTAAATTAATCAGCTCTATAATTATATTACCTTCCTTCACGTTTGATAAAGTACTCCGTATAAAGATGGCTGCGCTACCTCTAAAGGCATCAGTTGGTACTGTAATTACCATGCTGTTGTCAGGCAATTGTTGCGCTTTTTCATCTTCAATTTTAGCTTCTAAGATATACTTATAATTAGGTATGATTCTTTTATTATTATTAAGTTTAACTATACACATTGTATCTGTATCTTCGTATAGATAAGGTTCTCCATTTATTTCAGGTGTGTATTTATCTAAGTTTTTACCATTTATTTATTACCAACAACTTTTCTTTTATTCTCTCTTTATCTGCTTGAGACATATGTTGTTTCATGTCAGTTTGGAATCGAGAATTTTGGGCTACAGTCACTTCTGTTGAGGTCTTTAAGCTCTTCCCAATCGAGTGCAATGACTGACGATCATTGACGGACTCTGGGACCCATGTATCCCTCTCTTCCTTACTGTCATTCCACAAAGTATGTTCAACTGCACATCTTTTATCTTTAAATTTATGATGTGTCTTGTGGTGATTGTTCTTGTAGTTCAAACTTGTAGTTGAGTTTGATGCTTGTTGGCTGATCAATTCCAAGTTCGCATCTGCATCAGTACTAGCTTGATTCCACTCGAGTTCACCTATGTGTGATGTTGTGGTATTAGACGCCTTACGTACCATTGGCGTACACACGGGTTGTGTGGTTTTTGTTTTAGGCCTTGAACCGCTATACTGACCTTTTAGCGGGTGCAGAGTGTTTGCGTACATGTGTGATGGTTGCAAGCACTCCACATCTTGAGTGTGTTGAATGGCTGAGTTTTCAGTGCGGGTTGCGTCACTCTTCTATCTTCTAGCCCTTTTATCATTCCTGGTTCTCCTTCCATTCGTCTTGGCATGATTAAGGTACTTCGGTGCGCATTCCGTAGTATCTCTATACCAATTTGAATATCTATGAGAATTCGGTGTATGTTGTTGAGCATTGGATGGTGCGGTGCGGTACCGTACTGTGTTGTCACCATCAACCAAAATTTTATTTTCAGAATCTTTTCTATGATTCCTCCAATACTTTCTCTTCCAACTACGGTTGGGGTTTCTGGCAAATTTTCTTTTAATACTATTGCAACGGTCAGAGTTCTGATCATAACCGTGCTGATCAATTACTTCAGAATTATTTTCATAATTCTCTTCACCATGATCGAAAAGTACTGTTTGATCAGGTGGATAAGGAGTAAACTCCTTATAATCTAACTTGTGAGCGCTGTGCTCATTCTCACTATAAATATTTTCTAAATCGGAATCAGATGGTTGACCATTATGCTCATTCTCATCATGATTACTTTCTAAATCGGAATCAGATGGATGAACGTCGCGCTCATTCTCATCATGGGATGTGTATGAGTCTTCATCTGTATATTTGCCAGTGCGCTGTATCATATCTGCCGTTTCGAGCGCGTGCTCCATATGAGTGAGATTTTCGTCACTCTGGATATCGCTTTCAGAGTCCTTTTCAAGGGTGTCTGATTCTTCTTCTGAATCTTCCTCACGGATTGCATATAGATCCGGAGTTCTCGAGACTTTATAACAATACAAGTCACCTTCAAAAACATCATCCATTTGAGTTCGAGGCGGTCTTTTATACATCCCTCTACCGGTATCTTCGTACCAGTCTTCGGCATCATCTTGGCTGTTTCTTGAGTACCTATTGTTATTATGGTACCAGCCTTTATTTCTGCGCTTGTTTCTGCGCCTATTTCTATAATTTATGCGCTTATTTCTGTTATTTCTTTGCCAGTTCTTTCTATTATTATATCGGTTAAATCTTCTGCCTCTCTGCCATACAGGATTCGGTTGTTGTCGCCATTGCTCTGCACGGGCATAGTTATAATTACTATGGCATCGGCCCGATCTCTTGTTCGGTCTACGACGTCTTACCTTCTTCCTCCGTTGCTGCCAGCGATTCTCCGTTGTTCCTGATGTCCTATTTTCGCAGATTATATTCGATCGTTGGTTGGAACATTCCTTGTCCACCATTTTCGCGGATAATTTTACCTTTTTTATCTACCATCAAAGGGTATCGGAATTAATTATATCTATTTTTAAATCCTTGTGCTACTTTTCCCCTCCTTGAAATAGCATTTCTATCCTAAAATCGAATATAAGTGGTGTCTGTGACAATATATCACAACCTAAAATGAGATTACCTTCGAAATCACAGTTATCTCCTACTATAACAAATTTAAACTGACAAGTTCTATTAGCTATTTCTAATGTAAGTGTGGTGATTCCGTACACCTGTATTACACCCTGGGTAATACTTTCCAGATTAAGTTTAATGTCTTTGGAAATTAAATCAAAACTACCTTCTAAATCGTTAAAGTGTGTGTATTTAAGAATGTTAAGGGACGAACCTGAGTCGATAAAAGCTCGTTCGTTATGATAAAACTTATTATTATTGCTTAAAATACTACAATTTAAATAATATGCGGCGACTCTGGTGCGGTGCGGTGCGAAATTGTTATGCTCCGCGTGCCCAATATTACACACTTTGTGCGGCAATGGTGTCTTATCATCCATATTTGAAGCTACTCTGCCGCGTGGTGCTTCCTTGAATAGATTACCTACTCTTGGGGCGCGCATACGCGACGCCTTGTCTTTTCTAAAAAAGCTTTGTTCTGTACCTTAGCACACTGCTCTTTTTTATTAAGCTCCACCATTTCACTGTCTGTACCGCTTTCACTTATTGTACGATGAGTTAGCTTTCTTACCATTTTCTGATCGCCTTTTCCCTTGTTGGGTGGCTCACTCTTTTCCAATATTTTACAGTTCTTGTGTATATTATTCCTAATATACTCTGCTTCGTCCGAGTCTTCTGCTGAACTGGACGGTTCTTCATATGAGTCTCTTAGTAGCTCTTCCTTGGAAAGTGAACGATGTGTCCGTCTGTTATTCTGCACAGGAGGAGTTCCAGCTCCAGAAACTACTGCATCTGACACTTTATTTACCTTATACTCATTGCGATTTGCTTTTAGGTTTGCTCCTTTTTCAGGAGTGAATCTTGGACTGGGGGAACTGCTGCCCCTCCTTGACCTATTGAATTTATTCCAACGTACCCCTCTCGTGGGTGTTGAATAATCTCCCACTTCATTATTGGTTGACCATGTCTGTGGTCCTCTCGGCATAGGGCTTGTACTTCTAAATCGTGGCCTTTGCCTACTACTACTTCTAGGTCTATTGTTTTTGTATTTATAGGAACCGGGATTATTATTATTTATCCTGGGATACCTGTGATCCCTATTGTAATGAGGATCATAATTACCTCTTCTGTATTTGCGGTCATAATCTTTTGGCCAATTGTTGCCAGGTTTTCTGTACCTTTCGGCTGAACTTTGTGGTCTATTACCTCTGTTGTCAAATCTATTTTCATTTCTCTTTATCCCTCTTTCAAAATTATCTCCTATTGCGCTTATTTTATCATCAGCTCTTCGTCTATTATCTACTTTCTTTGCACTAAGTTTACTTATCAATTCAGAAGCTGTATTTTCTTTTGTAAAGATCTTTGCCACTTTCTCTTTAGTCTTTGCATCTGTGAACTTCATATAAGTGTTACCCCACAACAATACTCTTCTCATCTCTTTACTCACTATTATACCGTATCTCAATTCGAGTTCTTCAGAGAACTCTGTTACCAGTCTTCTTAGTTTGTGACAAAAGGTCGATAGGGTCGAACTTTTACCCAATTTCATCGTTGAAAATTCTTCAAATACCTCCCAAACGCGAAACGACGTCAAGGGTGCTAAATTTTCAAGTAGTATCTTCTTAAATTCATCATAAGAAGTTGCTTCAGAGAGCTCTGGGGTTGCTTCTAGCGCTATTCTCGCTGAAGAATTTGCATCTGCGCTTATATGTACAAGTGCGCAAGTTATTTTTTCTTGGTCCCTGGTTATCCCTTCTTGGGCAAAGTTGTGCTCGAGTATTTTCAACCACGAGTTCACATGGGGACCAGTGGATGCGGCACCGATCTGTGGGGCCCATCCAGGATCGGAATTTTAATCTTGGACATAAAAAGTCGGTTCACATTTACAGCCGTCATATTTTCTCTCTCGTTACGTTCGTCTTCTCCCGTCATGTTTAAAGGATTTTCTGACACTAATGTAGGTGTGTGTGGTGGTGTATGTGTGTGTTGCTGTGTAGCTACTGATACCGGGGTCTCCGGGGGACTAAGTGGTGATCTCTCAGGAGTGGTAGGTCGATCTGACCCTTGGGACATTTACTACCGAGCCTTCTCGTATTGGCTCCCTACTACTTAAATTATATTAAAATTTTTAATATTTTTTGTCTACTGAACTACACAAAAATGAGATATATATATATATGATATATATAGATATATATATTTATATATTATATATATATAAATATATATATATATAATATATTTATATATACTATATATAATATATATATATATATATATATATATATATATATAAGTATATTATATATATATATATATATATATATCTATATTTATATATAAATAAATATATATATACAAAGATTATATATATATATATGATATATAATATATATATATATAGTATAATATATATATATATATAATATAATATATATATATATAATATATATATATAGTATATATATATATATATATAGTATATTATATATATATATACCTTGTAATATAATATATTATATATATAAGTTAGAATATAAATATAAAATTTTCACACAACTCAAAAAAAATTTTTTTTACCACCTATATATATATATATATATATATATATATATATATATATATATATATATATATATATATATATATAATATCATATTTATATTATATATTATATCTGCATTTTATGTTAAGGAAGGGAAAACTGTGAGTATGATAATATACTATATATATATATATATATTATTATATAATTTATATACTCAAATCTCTATCTACCTACTATTTACCTTTTTATATGTTAAGAAAATCAGGGATTTTTAAATTTGATATAGGGGGTTCGAGAAAATATGACTCTATAATTTCTTGCTTTAAAATGCAAACAAATATTACAGCGTAATATAGAACAATGAATGTAAAGGTTGCTATTAGAGAGTAAGCATTCTCACTCATACAAAAAAAATTACTATTTTCCTATTTATCAGGAATATTAAAAAATTAAACTTATTCGTGTGCTACCCAAATAGTACACACACACACTTATTTTTATTCGTGTGTATTTACTCTATCACGCACACATATATATATATATATATATATATATATATATATATATATATATATATATATATATATATATATATATATATATATATATATATATATAATATATATATATATATTTTTATATATAATATATATATACTATATATATATAATATATATATATATATTAAAAATTAATAAAAATATGTCTAGAAATTGTTCTTTACCGCCTTCAATATTTCTTCACAAAACAACAGACTATCAGACTTCGGTCCTGTGAATAGATTACGTTACTATAATAGATCAAAGTGGGCTTTTAAATAAAGTTTTTTGCTTTCTTTCTTGATTGTTTATAGTTCAAAGAATTTTTTAATGAAATGTTTAGTAATACAACTTGAGATTCAAATATTGTGAAAAGATTTCTTATAGTTTACGGGTTGGCAGAAGAGAAAAGATTTTTTTAAGAAAAATTGCTTTAAACAAGATAGATTGTGTCAAAACAAGTGTAATGTTTTACTCTAATCGCGTAAAGTTTTTATAAGTGACTTTTAAGGGATTTTATTGAATACACTGCCTCTATATTTTTCTTTACGTACTTGTGCAAATTTTATGTGCAAGCAAATATAAATACGACTATATATTTATATATATATATATATTTCTATATATATATATATATACTCATACAAAGTATTTATTTTGGCACTTTTGACTTGTGATCTCTTTTGGATCCACAGCAAGTCGGGGATATGAAAATAGATACAACTGAGAAATTTACACTGACCTCTTTACCATTTAGATGGCGATTTTGACCTTGTTCCTTTGGTGATTCCTTCTTGGAATTTTGGACGTCTTGGTGTTAATGAAAATTTTCGGAGTTTTCGTTTACTCCGAATATACGATTTGTCTGGGCTTATATATGACGTCACCAATTTAGGAAATCAATATTTATTTTGAAATTTTTGCAGTTATTTTCACTGTTTATTGTAAGTGCTTTAACTTTCTTCTTCCGGATAGGACTTTAGGCTTTAATATCTAGCTCTAAATCGGTCCCGTTAAAAAATTCGGACGCCAGAACTGGACTGCTGGTTTTAGCTTTATAAACTGGGTCTCTTCTGCTTACGACTGGTGCCTCAAAACCCCTTACTTTTCGAGAGCTATGTATACCGCTTTTGAGGCGTTATTATAAGTCAAGAAGATTTTGTCGGGTGCTTTATGTCCTAGGGTATTTTCCTATTTCTATAGCGGTTTAGCTAAAACTGCAGCCTCTATTAATGATTACAATACCTATTAACGCTACTAGGTATTCCTTGCAATGACTACTTCTTGAAGAAAATGTTTATGAAAAATTATTCAGTTTTATTTCTTTATTTATTTATAGTTCTATATCTAACATAAATTAAATTATTGTCGTAGATTCTAAAATTAAGAAAAGTTAAGTTTATTAGCACTCTTCAGATTGTTAATAAATGTCAAAATGTTCACAATTATATAAATGTCAATTTCAAAAATTTTTAGTAATAGTTTAATTTATAAGTTAGGTTAAGTTAAGTAAAATTTATAAAAATGTTGATCGTATGAAATTGTTCATAAAATACATAAACTTTTAAACATAAATAAGTTTAACAAAGAACATAAGTAATTGGTTAAGCCCAGACTTATAATTTTAAAGTCTTCTGTAAATTTCATTAACTACATTCATTAAATTTGATGATTTATAATATATATAATATATATATACATATATATATAATATATATATATATTAATATATTATATATATAATACAATATATTATTAAATATTTATATAACAATATAATCTTTAAATTTAAGTATATATATATTATATTTGTTACCAAACATATATATACATATCATACATATATATATATATATTATATTGCATACATGTGTATATGCATACAATACGTTCACAAATGTTTTTTCAGGTATGTTTCTATATTTATATATATATATATATATATATATATATATAGTTTATGTGTATATATATATTATATAATATATATATAGTAAATATATATATAGTATGATATATATATATAACAAGATATATATAAATATATATATATATATATATATATATATATAATATATATATATAAATATTATATATATAATATATATATATAATATATATAATATATATAAAATTTATATATTATTAGTTTTGACGTATGCTAAAATATATGTAAATTTCGGTCTCGCGCTATACATAAATGTACATAATGTGTGTGTTCATGGTACACACGTAAATATATCCTTTTACGCCCAGTTACCTGGTTCACACATAGTCATGTAAGTTTATGTGTTTAAATATATTTTACTCACGTTCAATGACCTAATAAAAATGACGTAGTTATTGATATCCGGTGATGCTAATATACGTATTACTATTGTCTATAATCGTTGTAGACAGCAATTTCCTTTTTCATTATTATTAATAATAGTTTTATTATTAATTATTATTATATTATATTATTATTATTATTTTATTATTATTATTATTATTATTATTATTATTATTATTATTATTATTATTATTATTATTATTATTATTATTTTTATTATTATTATTATTATTATTATTATTATTTTTTTTATTATTTTTTTTTTATTATTTTATTAATGTATTATAATTAATATAATTATTAGTATTAATTGCTCTTACTACCCTGGTAGAGTATTGTTATATTTTTATTATTATTATTCGAAGTTAATATGAAATGAAAACTAAAATGGCTTCGAAATGAAATAACAATAAATTTTCATATATAGCGAAAAAAGCCTTTCTAATTTTGTATCAAACAGATTTGAAGTTATTAAAAGTCAGACTAAAATTTGAAAGAAAACTCTGAAATGAAATCCATAATAATAAAAAATTAAAAATTAAATCTGCAATCGCTATCTTACATTACCAAAACTGTAAAGTTAGTATTGAGGGTTGACGGAATTTTAAAGTTAATTTATTTAAAATAATATTTAAAATTTGTTTTAAATAAATTTAAAATGAATTCTAAGTTTGTTAAAATGAGATCGCGTTTTTTCGCTTATAAAAGTTGAACTATTGTTTCAATAACATATTTCTTTTTGTATTAAGTTTAGTTTAAAATGAAAATTTTTATAATATATAATGGACTTAGAGTTTTTTACGTTATTTCGATTTGGTTTCACTGATAAAATTATACTATCGTTTTTACTTTTGTATACTAGTTGATACGGTCGGAATAATGAGCTCTAGCCCATGATCTATGGCTTTTATACCCACTGGTTGTTTACCGAAATCTTATTTTCGTTTTAGCAATAGGATGGGTATCCGGCGATTTATTACGAAATTTCAACTTTTATGCAAAAGAAAATATAATATGAAAATACTATTGTGAAATTGGGAAAAAACCTTAGGAAAAACCGTGAGAAAATTATTAATATCGTGAGAATATTATTGAAGTAAAATGTTATTTCACAATATGTGTTTTTCCAAATGGTTCTAAATATCATTAAACAATTAATTTAATTTACTTTATGGGATTTCTACATCCTGTTTATTTACTTGGGGTTTTTATACAATTAAAGCCAATCGGACTTTTCATGATATTATATATATATATATATATATTATATATAAATATATATATATATATATATATATAATATAATATATATATATATATATATATATATATATATATATATATATATAATATATATATATATATTGATTGACGAAAAAGGTCTGATGAAAAAGTTTGTTGTTTGGACTTCCACAATAATAAGGATTTGAAACACCAGGGAGCCGATTAAGTAATATAATGTTTTGAAAGTTGCATAAAAGCCTAGTACATAAGAACTGAACCCCAGAGACCTGGTAATAATAAAACAATAAATAATATGCTAATATAGAATATAATGCTATCTATCATATTAATTTTAAACATGCAAAAAACGTTCCAAATTCGTATCGATTTGTTGAATGATGTGGAGCAACATATTTTTAAAACTACCATCCTTTCGCCATTACGTCCGGCCACAATTTTGATTTCCTATATTCTTAATGAAAAGTTTTTATTTTTTTTATCTTTATCCTATTAAAAATAAACCAGCACGAAAAACGTAATGATTTTCAGCTAACAGTTTGTATCATGAGTTTTTTTCTTTCGACTTGGTTTTCCCTCGGGCGAAGTCGAAGCGAGCCCTCTGCGGCGTGCGTAGCACGTGCTCAGGGACAAGTCTTTGCTCCGTTAGGAGCAAAGCCAAAGGCTTGTAATATATAAATAATAATAGTAATAAATGGATACAAGTTATACTTTAAAATAAACAAGTAGGGCCTACATGGCCTACTTAAATTCATGTGTATAAAAAAAGAAAATTGGGCATAGATTTGTTACTAGGAAGCCCCTGAGAGAGAAATAGGCCTTGGTTTATTCCTAACCCAAGGCCTGCTACCGTGAATAAGCTAGCTAATACATTAAAAAAATATAATATAAAAAGAAACGATATTCACTTCACTCTTGGGCCTTCCTATAGGGCCTACTTAATAAACCATAATTTTTTACGCAATAGTTAAAAAATAATTTATATTTTCGCATAATGCCAACTTCCCACTATAACAAAGTCAAAATATATGGCTTTAATGAGCCAAATTACGCTGGTTAAACAAAATCTCGAGAAGCGCAATGATAAAAGCAGCTTAGCATAAGAAAATTGACGCTTAGACGAAATGAGCGGTAGTGTTGCATTTCAATAAATTTACAGTTTGCAAAACCAGTGCTTAATTTTATTTATCATAGTTGATGTTGCGCGCTATTATAAAGGTCAACCTGAACGCTTCAAGTACTATAATATTATATATATATTCCCCATATATATATATATATATATATATATATAATATATTAATATATATATATATAATATATAGTATTATAATATATATTATATATATATATTTATATTATATATATATATATATAATTATATATATATAGTATATAATATATATATATATATAATATTATAGCCTACTCGTCAAAATTAATCACAAGCCACATATATTGGTAGTGGCGAAGGAAGGTAGAAAAGGGTTGAAGAACGCAAAGGCACTTTAATGACATATGACAAATTAACATGGTGGATTTCCTCACCAGAACGCGTAGGTTGAATAGAGTGTGGGCCAAATGTCAGACCCAAGGGTCACGCAGTAGGGTCGGAGGTACGCGCTGCACACACAATGTTGGTATGTACGGCGACGGCCGCGGGGGTGTTGGGTCTGTCTCAAAACCGTGTATGACCACCTCTGGCACGGATGACTGCTTGACACCGTCTGAGTGGTCGAATGTCCTGGACAGTGATTTGATCCCATTACGTCGGCGATTGCCTTTTCACAGGTCGCGGAGGGTCCGGTGGAGGAGTTCAGCTGTCGGATCCGATGCTTCAGGATATTCCAACAACATGTTCGATGGGTTGAGGTCGGACTATACTGCGGCCACTCAGACGCCGTAATTTGAACCGTCCTAAGGTAGTCGTTCACACATTGGGCCTTGTGGGGTCTTGCATTGTCATGCATTAAGATGAATGAGTCACCGATGTAGGGGTCATATGGGCAACGAACATATGGTTCGAGAGTATGTGATATACCTTACGGCTGTAAGAGTGCCTCTATCGAAGATGTGCAACTCCGTAGGTCCCGATAAAGAGATGCTCCCAAGATCAATAACCAACCCAACCTCCAAAACGGGGGCACCTACAGCATATTGCATTGCGCGAACCTCTCCTTCGGTCGTCGCTAATAACTCTCAGCACGCCTGTCCGAGGCGAACAAAGACACTCTCGACTCGTCCGTAAAAAGCACCTTTGCCCAATCGTCGACCGTCCATGGATGTGTTCTCAGGGACAAATGGCCAGTCCGCGCCCTTCGATGTGCCGTGTTGTGCGGTGACCTATGGCAGGCTTCCGGGGCCGGTAATTATGCTCCGCAAGGCGTCGTCGCACTGTATTGTCACTCACCTTGGTGTATCTCCGCCAGCTGTATCTGCAGATGTCGTGCCGTTGTGTGGCGCTCTCGTAATGCACGCAGACGTATAAATCGGTTTTCCACGGGTGTCGTGGCCCTGGGCCTACCTTGTCCTCGCCGGCAATCGTTGTGTCTTAGTGGTTTCTTGGTACCAAATTGAATCACCCGTGCAATTAGTTGTAGGTTTTTTTCTTTGGAGCTACACTGAAACGTCCGACCAAGTGGCCTGGTACCCGTGTCCTTTGGCGTGGAGTGTTGCTATCTGCAAGCACTGATCTCTTGACAGTTTACGCACTACCTCTCCATATTTATCGGAGTCGCTTCGTACGTGAATGATCCCTCGCTCGATTATACCCCCGACATAACCTACCCCCACCTCTCCCAGGTCTAGTTACGTGGTTTATGTTTTCCTAAATTTATCGCGGTGACGGCCCCAATACTGCAGCGAATTCTCTGCGGGGTGGTTATATAGTTACACTGATGCTGTCATCTGTGTTGGTGTGGGGTTTCATGGGGTTAAGGGCCTTCCCGTTCCTGAAAGTGAATATTTACCCAAGTGGTGCGTTATTTTTGACTAATATTATTATATATATATATATATAAGATATTATATATATATTATATATATATTTATATATATATATAGTATATAATATTATATAGGTATATATATATATATGTATATAATATATAATATATACTATAATATATATATATAGGGTGAAGCAGCTGAAACAAGTGTCTGAGTTTAAATATTGTAGGATATATTTTGTGAAAAGGGAACGGAGATGCAGAGTGTAGTAGGAAGTTGTGAATGCCAAGGAAGGTGACTGGGTGCAATTAAATTCGTTGGTGGATGTAAAGTGGACTAAGTCTTGAGTGGCTAGGGTCTTACATTGAGGTATGTTGTTACGCTGTGTTATGTTAGTAAAGTGAGAACTATGGTCTGGAATAAGAGGTATAGATCTAATATACAATGTGTTCATTTAGATGGACAATCTTAGGGCGTGTTAGGTGTGAAAAGAATTGATGAATGAAGGAATGAACGTATTGGGAGTGTGTGGGTGAGAAAGGGGTAAATGAAGAGAATAAATGAAAGTATTGAGATGGTTTCGTCATGTGGAAAGGATGAATAACAGTCGGTTGGTTTTAAGCGGATGTATAAGTGGTGAGTGTGTTGGGAAGTGACCGGCTTGGGAGACCGAAGAAAAAGATGATTGAGTCAGTAAAAGGAATGTCTGGATAAGAGAAATGAGAGTTTGCCGAGGCGAGAATGATAGGTGATTAATAGGGAAGTGAATGGGCGAGGTTAATTGTGAGGGGTATGGTTTGTGCCCACGCTGGGCCAAGGAGATGAACCCTACACTTGATGATATAGCCATAGTGAGGGTCGTCGCGGTCCCGTGAAGCTCTAGGTGGATTTTTCTGACTGCGACGATGTTCTCACTAATAGGTATAGAGGGGCGTAAGGCTGGGCTTCTTTACGACCTGTTCATAATTCATCTTACTACTCTTTTCGATGCATGTGCACGTAACTTACCCCCCAGCTTGGGGAAAAAAAAGGCATGATGATGATGATGATTGATTTAGTGCTCAGCAAAAAAATATTAGGTATTTTCCTTCAAAATTTAGTACCAAGAGAACTAACTAAAGGTATTTGTGATTGTAAAAATAAACTTGTTAAATTCAACCAGGGATGGTACGGAAAAAATCAATTGATTTTTTACTGATTTTTTAACTTGATTTTTTGCTCCAAAAATCATTGATTTTTTGCTTTTTTTGATTTTTTGCTTTTTTTAAATATATATATATAATATATATATTTTTTTTAATTTTTTTGGATATTTAGGTGATTTAATTTCAATAGAAATTAAAAAAATTAGAATAATACATCATAGACAAGGCTACTCTGTTTCAAAAATTTCTACACTATAAAAATGTCAGCAAAAGATCATGTTTCAAACATGTTCCTTTTATTTCTAATCTAATATATTATCATTATTACATAATAAACTATTATTGATGTTCATTTCATAGAACTAAATAGCCCTAATTTTAAGATTTTTGAAAGCTCAGATATAGGTCCCCTAGGGTTAAAAATAATACTTTATCGAAAGAAAAAAAAAGTTGTTTACAAATAATATTTCGCGTGACTTCACGAATTAAAAAAAAAAATCCTAAAAAAAAAAAATTACAAAAATCAAAAATTGATTTTTTCTCAAAAATCCAAAAAATCTCCCACCTGATTCAAAAGTCAGATTATATCCTTTGCGAGTCCTGTGCAAGGTACAGTGCGCAACACACACACACAATATCACAAGATGGTGAAAATTATAACATTGGTTCGAAGTACTATAATTTTAGTTATATTTATACTATGCTCAAACAACACTTAAAATAATTTGAAATATATTAAAATTACGATATTAACCAATCACCATGTTGTTTACGTTATGGCGTGGCTGGAGATGAAGGAAGTGTCCATTTAGACGGAGGGAGGAGGAAAGGATCAACTGTGAGAGAGAGAGGAGAGAGAGACACATCGAGAGATGATGAGAGCCTCGAGAAACAAACAGGAGAGAGAGAACGCACGAAATCCGACGACGAACGAGAGAGAGAGGAGAGAAGAGAGGCAAGAACTGAGGGAGAAATGGTCATACGCAGAGGTGGGAAAGCAGATAAACGGGGCCACGCAGTCGAGAGGAGGAGGAGGAAGAAACCGAGTATGAAAGATACAGACTAGCAGAGAGAGAGAGAGAGGAGACAAAGAGATTAAAAAGAGAGAGAGAGAGAGAGAGAAGCAGAGAGAGAGCCAAGGTAAAGGGAGCGATAACAAAAAATATTTTGTACCGATTTTGGTTCACTGTTGACTCTTCAACATCAATTACAGAAGGCTTGGTTGTATTACGGTCACACTCCTTGGGCCCTGCCAACGAGCAGTTGCTTTAAATATACTGGATTACAAGGACAATGGGGTCTCACTCCTCTCAGTCCTTTTTTCTTGGTGTATAGACGAGTGCTTACTCTATCAGGATAATATATTGAGAACCTCCGAATACGTCGGATTCCAGCCTTGACTTTCCCTACAAGGAGAAACTCTCCTCATCATATCTGAAGACCTAGGCTTGCAGAATACGGAATAGGTTATTTAAAACGAATACATTTACTTTTTGATATTGGACAATATTTCCTCTCATCTTTTTCCCTGGGGGTTCTCTCCCGTCCTGAAATCATTTCTCACAACTACACAGCTCATGCTCACTCTAACCCAATCCAAATAGATCATCTGAGATAGTTATTGCACTGATATACAGAGTTGAATTAGAAGCTTATATAAACTTACATCTCGTGATTCCCCATACGGAATCGTAGCACTCACACTATCACGGCATTCTATGACAAACTCGAGAGGGACACCCACGATTCCAAGTTTGTTCTCTACAACATCTTTCGAAGAGCTCCGACCACCTCATACTATAAGACAATTAAAAACAAATTACATGATCTTGGAACTACACGCCGTGTTTCAAAGCTACAAGGGCGGCCTTTCATATTAATATTCAAGTTATAACAGAAATGACGCTCAGTTTATACTCCGTCCCCGAAGACATCTTCCTACACGTTGGGCCCTTGTCCAAAAATACCCCTTGTCACCCGCCCTCCATATTCGTGGGCGAAGAGAGAAACCAAAAATCTTTTTTGTTCAAACTCCTGAAATAGGTTTTGAGACCAACCCAGGTACATCTAAATCTATGAGGATAAATTTTATTTCCAATTTATAGGTTGGGCATACCGAAGACTCGCATGTGGCGCCGAACTTCAAAGTTCTGAAAAGAAAGTAGCGGGGACTGGGAGGAGTAATGCCCCCTCCCTCGGCAATATACTGGGTGTCGTGGGCATAAGACATTGTGGTATGACGGTATCTGTCGGTGCTACTCATGGTCCACCTAGAGGCCTTGAGAGACCGCGCGCTTCGCTGCTAGGATAACATATCTCCTCTCCAGTCCAAACCGACCTTTACCATAAGAGTGGGTTGGTTGAGCGATCAGGTCTACCCTTGTCACCATTTGGCGTATATTGATCATTCTGTGCGAGTGTTTGACTTTCCTTATTTTGAGAGAATTATAAAACCGACTGTGGTGGGATAATTAATATTTACTTGAATATTGAAACAGCACTTTTGAAATGGAAGCGTAAATAATTTATTTACCAGCTTATAGACTCGTGAAATAAACTGCCCTATTCCTGAGGCGCCTATAACAATTTTATTACAATTTTGTGAGAATTGTTATTTTTTTTTTCTATTTTTTTGTTTATTTTTTTATTTTCTCAATATTTTTGCATTCCGAGATAAAAAATGATGAGAGCTTGGCAGAGAATGGATATTATATTACCTAACTCACGCCTCGATATACACTACACAATCTTTTGTAGTTCCATTTACTTTCTCTGTGTTTTTTGGCATAGTTATTTATGTCCCTGTACATTTCAGAGGTCTTTCTTTACTCGATTCTTAGATCACATATTTCTTCTACTGGACTCTTTTCTGCTAAATTATATTAAACATTGTTTGGCTTTTTAAGTTATTTGGTAAAACTATTTATATCATTCTGATTTTTCGTAATTAAATAACAATAAGAATTTAGGATGGAAACGTAATTATCATTTGTAAATTACTTTTTTTTTTACTCTGTAATTCCTCAAGAAAAAATTCCTCCTCGTTACCTACTACTCTTGAATTCACTCTTTTGTTCCACACCTCTGATCAATAAACGCTACAAAATTATAAGACACTGTACTACTTTCTCACACTCAAATGTGGGCTCCTACCTCGTACTATTCTTGGTCGAAAAGGTACAGTTCCATATAATCCCAAATTCCGGGTGAACATAGGTCCGGAGCGAACCCAACGGCCCAACAAAAATATTCAATTTTAGAGAGTAAAAAAATGTTACACCTGAAAAAAGGGAGAGAATCTGAGCTACAATATCGACTTATTAAATATTAGAAACGTTGCACAATAGCAGACTCGTCCTCTGGTCTACAAACAAGTGGCACATATCTAAATCTCCCCTTACACTTCCACTCTTTCCCAAATAATCCGTGGGAATAACTTTCTCTCAAACTTTTTCAACATACAAAAAAACTCAAAAAGCCTTGGGTTACGTACGCAGAGGACTGTGGGTTCGTCCAAGCTTTTTACTTCAAGTTTGTGGACCACTCTGTGATCTCATGATCGATCCCACTATAAACTGTTCCCTGTCTACATAGTAACCTCAAGGGTTCCTAATATTTTATTAATATGAGGATGAGTAAAGAGTTATTGTATGAACATAACTTGAGGTGAGCTGAAACTGGCCTTATGTAGATAATTCTTTATTCACCATAATATTCAGCAACCTGTTGTGCCTATTCGACAACTCACCTGAATGGGATGCATTTTAAGATCATTTGTATCTATAGTCTAATTTTAAGAAAACTTAATATGAAGTTAGTCTATCTAATAGATGTATGATTATCTACTTCCCATATAATTCTACTAACTGATTGATTTATATATATAATATTATATTATATATATATATTTACTCCGACTTATACATAAGGTATGCAGATACTTTATATACGTAACACCATCGACCTTATTAAAGGGTTTAAATTATCTACTATGGATTAATAAATGGAAGCAAAGTATAGCATAGAGAATATACTAGCATTTTCCACTCCTTTTATGGCGCACGTGATATGATTTCTGCGTATTGCCGTTTATTTGAGAAGTTAATAAGCATAGGTGACTCATGCTAACTTTGATTCACGGTGCTTAATGAGGTTAGCGTTGTGGACTCACATTATATTTATACTCATATGGCAAAAATGTCAGGAGTATTAATTTGGATGAGTATAAGTACTTCTTATTAATTATACAGTAATATCTTACAAGACAGTATCTTATCCTATTCTTGGAATGAGCACGTCTTAAATGAGCTTTCCGTAGATGTGGATCGGTTTTCTATAGACTTAAACGCTCAACACCCTTTTCGCCAGTACAATTTCTTACGGGAGGGAGAGTGTGAACGTGCTGGTGAGCTAAACTGATATGCACATTAGGGCAATATATTGAAATGGAGTTAGAATATTGAGCTCGTCACTGACATGGGCATTCGGTACATCTGCGTACTGGACGATTAGAACAAGCTATGAAAGGTGGTAAGCGGTGAGATTTATAATCAACGTGTTCTCAGAAAGAAAGCAAGAGGTTCGTCTCTCTTCATGTCAGCGAAGATAGTCATCATGTGGGCGGGACTCGTTTTAGCTTTCTCTTACAGCGGGCCTCGAGGCACACAGTATTCAAACAACTTGGGTGTAATCGGAAGGAATAGCAAAAACCTCTTATTGACTCCCTTAGAACATGTGACATATAGGCCTTTCCGAGTGACTTGACCAAAGCTTGTCAATCTGCTTTTTGAGCCAGTATGTTAAGCAACACTATTAACTGAGTTAACCGTGCCATATAGTATCATATTCCAAGGATAGCTATCTACCTCTTTAATAGACATCAATCGCCTTATTTATGGCAAAATAACATTTAAATCATATTTACCGATTGCTGTCAGAAGACGTGTAAGTGTGCTTGGCGTCTTGAATCTTAAGCCAATTATTTCTAGGATCGCAAAAAGTGCTCGATGTAATTGAAAGAGAATAACCTATAGCACTATATCTCTAAGCTGTAATCTCAAAGCTGCAAATAGATGGATATTATATGTAAGTGACCGAAGCTGTGGCGGAGGGAGCGAAGTGGCTGTCATAATCTGTGTCATATCACGTTCTTTTGATATACATGGCTTAAACAGATAATCGAATATCTACCTACAAATCCTTTCACCTAGTATATGGGAATACAAGAGTAATTTCATAGGTTCCCTTTTAACAGACCATTTCATGCTCTATTATATCTGCAATTGATGCCTTGTGAGTCGAACAAAAGAAGTAGGCAATCAGCTACTTTGGAAGGAGGTCAACTAAACATCTTAATTATGTAGCTGTCATATGATTGTTCTATTTTCTCGCGGGCACACCAGGATTATGTTATGGTCAACGCGAAGGATTTTCATTAAATTTTCAGCGATCCCATCGACGACCGCACCGACCTCAAGCTCGAGCAATGATTCCATCTAATAATGTGTTGTGCTTCCAGGGGGGTTTGGGCGCATAATTAAGGTCCCCAGGAGGTGGAGGATTCCTGTATTTCACATGCTCTCTCATATTACTACGTCCATAATACTTGATTTTCATGCTGTCTTTACGGGCTGAGATAGTTTCCGAATTAATCACAATCGTGAAAAATATCGATCTTCACGGTAGGAATCTATCCACATTCTCACAACTTCATTCTCACAAATTATCAAGGGCAATTGCCTTCGTTTCACTTAGCTATCCGAGGCTTTTGCTTATGCTTTTATCGAACTAGGGGGATTATGGCCTGGTTTTATTCTATGAGGACACTTGAACATCACTGCACTATTGGCAAATCTACTCTGAGACGTGTTGGTTGCATATTCTGTTCTGGGTGGTATTTCCACTACAACCTTCTTACTGGGCATAAGCCGATGAAGTACAGGAGTGTACCCGGGAGTCTGCTCACAAAGAGCGGATGGGCTGATAATCTATGAGACCTGTACACAACTCCCCGACTTCTTTTCTTATACATCATAACACTTCTTCCTGGGATTCTTCCTCTCGGCGAGATTAGTGCTCAGATTCCCAATAGTGATCTCCTCTTTTTGACTGATGGTTTAGCTGAATCTGGTGGGGAGGACGATGAAATGGAAACCGAGCCTAAGTTGCTTTTTCTTAACAACTTTTCCATGATAATAAACTCCCAGGATTCAGTGGAGATTTTAATGTCTCATATAACTGACTGTCAACTCCAGGACCCCATCTTAAAACGACTAAAACGGGCTCTTACTCAAAATCAACCTCTTCAGGGTCCATTAAAACTGTTTAATTATTCGCGTAACTCTCTCTCTATATTTAATGGTCATCTTCTCCATCGTACCCGTAATAACCATTATCATTATGTGGTATCCTTTCAATTTGTAGTAGAGGTGGCTATCATTAACCACCATGCCTTTGTGCATATAGGACAACGTAAACTCTATGCTATGCTGGAACAGATAGTGTGGCACCCAAAGATGCGTGATATTTGTTGTGACATCTCCATGTCTTGTCATATTTGCCAACTTGCGAAGGTGTCCAACATTTACCATGCACCTCCTAAGATAAAAATTAACACCAGATACCCTTTTGAACTAACTGCTGTTGATTTACTCCAACTCCCAAAATCTAGACGGGGTAATAATTATGCCCTAATTTTTATCGATCACTATAGCAAGTGGGTGGCCGCTGTACCAATTAAAACCAAGCATACATCTATAGTAACCTCTGCTTTACGTATTATTATCTCGTATCTACCAGTTGTTCCATCACGAATGTTGTCTGATAATGCACGGGAATTTCGCGGGCCTGAATTTGAGAATCTCTTAACCTCTCTAAACATAAAGCATATATACACCACCCCTTACACTCCATCATCTAATGGTATCACAGAGCGAGTAAATCGTACTCTAATACAGTACCTCAGGGTCTCATTGAAAGATTCAACACATTGGGATGAACAATTGCCTCAAGTGATTCTAACTTACAATCACTTGGCTCACTCTGAGACAGGAAAGACTCCAGCCGAAGTTATTTTTCAAGAAGCTCACGATACCCGTCCGCAACTTCCTTGGACCCAGTTTAACAAATACTGGGATGAAGGTCACCCAAATTATCAACCTTTCACCTTAGACCAATTGGTAGCTCTCCGCGTACAGTTGCCTGGAGATCTTACCCTTAATAAATTCAAAGACCGTTACCAAGGCCCTTTAAAAATTGTCAGAGTAAATCCAAACAATGTGACTTATATCGCTGAGGTACCTGAGACAGGGCGATTGTATAGGGTTCACCACCGTCAACTCAAAAAGTGGTATTTGCCACCTCCATATTTAAGAGATCATCCCTTATTCAAACAACTTCTAACGAGACCTTATACTGAGGATATTCAGTTGGTCCCCACAACTGATGTTCCGGAGCCTGAGCTGCTACATGAACCATTGTCCTCAACAATTGATAATGTCCCTGATTTGTGGGACTCTGAAGATGATGACGAGGAATTCCTCGGATTTCCTGTGTCTGGCGGAAATACACCAGACACCGTAAAATATTTGGTCGATGGTCTCAGGTTCTCTGAACAATTTCTAGAAATGTTAACATGTTCTGAGATGGAGAGTTCTGTCTCTCTCTCTCGTTTCCACAGGTTTCTTCATACTCTCCAATAAATAATTTATCCTCATTTTGTTTGGGAAACTTATTTGTTTCGCCTGATCAGAGTTCTGTTCATGATCAGATATCTCCAGTTCCATTTCTCTCCAATGTTAAATCAGTTCCGTTTTCATCAATTCCATTATTTACATCCACGTCCCCCTGTCTTTGGAGATCGCTCTTCCATCTAATGTTGTTCGTTGTCATGCTTCAGCAATATACTGATTTCAAACGTCCAGACAGTTTAGGTTATCTAAATTCAATTTCGCTTTTGCTAGTTGTCAAATTGGTGTAATAAATTGATTTTAATTTCACATCGTCCAAACACTATATCTCAGGATACCCATATCCCTACAAGTCGCCTGTCTACTTCTGGTGAAGTTATGTATCATCTTGAAGAAATTCCAAGGCCGGTGGACACCATCGGCCATATTCTCGCATTTCTTGGGTGACTCCCTCTGATGGATCTCCAGGCTCTCTCAAGACCCTCACCAGATAATCCAACCTTGAGACACTCTATTTTTCGACCCTGGCCGTCACCTCCTCAGGCGTTTCTGGTTAGATTGAAATCCTCAATGGATGTACTCAGCTCCAGCCTGACCTCGCATAGTTTTCTGCCCTAGAGTTGTCAAGTTGAAATGCAACAAGCCAAGGGCTGATCTTGTCATCCTATTTTTCGGGGCCCGCAAGAAGTAAACTCAATAATCTCCACTACATAATGAAAGCTATAGCACATTAGACTTCGGTACATACGGAGTATCACACATCTTGTCTCCTGATCCCCCTTGGGTGCAAGTCAAGTTCTTAGGAAAGGAAATCTACCGAGAGAAAAAATGAAATAAGATTTTTATTTGGTAAATTATCACAAATTTCACGTTTTGTTGTCTACCTGGTTCACGGTTCGCAACCAGTGACATTCTGCTTACTCTCCTGTGGAATCTTGCTTGCCATCAACAAGGTATTGGTCAGGGTCTGCTTCTCCCCATCGGTCCGGCCCCTGATACTCCCTGGCACTCGCCAGCATCGTAGTCGCTCCGCGGGCCGGAGGCCGGGGCCGAGGTCGCCGGCTGACGCTGTACCAGGACCACGGGTGTGTGTGTGGGCAGTCCGGGGCCTGCGACGGCGGGCGGCCTCGCGCGCGGCTGAACCGGTGCCCGCTGTGTTCACCGGGCGGGTGGCGGGGCTCCCGCCCGCTGCGCCCGCGCACGGGGCCGGGCCGCGCGACCGTGCGCGGCCAAGCTGCCCAGGGTAGCTCGCGTCGGCCCGTGCCGCCGTGGCCGGCCGCGGGGCGCACTCCGCAGGTTGGCGACGTGTGTGTCATGTCGACAGCTTATGGAGCAAGTGGACGTTATACGATAGATTTTTCCTAAATTTTTGATGTTTTTATTTCAGATCCATCTGGTGTACACATCTTGTTCCCAGTTTCCTGTCATATTATCGACGGGTGGGGTGAAGGAATTGTAGGGTAATCTCCGCGCGCGCAAGTTTCCTTTGTAATTGTACAAATTGGTTTGGTTTACAAATTGTTATTTTTAAGAATATTTCTTCTATTCGTCAGATTATTCTCGCAGAGTGTATACTGATTAACCCTCAGTTTCGTCTATGTATTTTAATAAGAAGCCACGCAGTTAACCTATTAATGCCACACTAAAACTTGTAATCATTGTGGTGGTAACATATTCTAACTCATTAAGGTCAAGTGATTCTTTCCAGGGTAAGGCGTGTTACCTGTATTAATTTACTGTTATGACATATGCCATTTAGGAAAACGAGTACTCTATTGTTATAATATACTAACTCTACTTATCGATTTAATTTAGCATTCATCAACTCTCTACCTCTTTGCGAAACTACGACCCAACTGTGGTCCAAATACCAGACAATCAACTTAATAAATAATTGAATTGACCTCTTCGGAGGTAAGTGCAGATTAAACAATTTTTATTTTTTTATAAAAAAAAATGGTGATAATGAAATATGAATTATCTATTTATTCATACCTCATCTTCAACTCTGACTGGTGCCAAGTACTTGCCCTAGCCACTACTCATAATACCTCATCTTCAACTCTGACTGGTGCCAAGTACTTGCCCTAGTCACTACTATGAGGTACTAATTATTAATAATAATTTATTATTTACCAGGTCCGAGGCCAGGGACCTTGAGAACATAGTTTCTTCTTTGTTGTGATCTTGGTAGACTCATCTTTACATTAGAACCAGTCATCCACTTCAAGGTAGCTGTTGTTGATTAAAAAAACAAGATAATTAGTAGTAAAAATAAATAAATCTTAGATATTTTTTTTGAACATTAGCAAAACTGTAAAAACTTCAACTCATTTGACCCACATATATTTAAATATAAAGTTAAGTTAAAAAGAAACTATTTTTTTTTTATGTTTATACTTTGATGAAAATTTAAGCAAGTGTATCTTTATAAAACTTAAGATTATACCTATTTACCAAAAGAAAATAACAACTGATACTTACATTGACTTGTCTTATGCCTCTATTCTGGAATCTATTCTCATACTTGTAAGGATTGGCACCCTTTCTATTTATTGCCATAACGTTCTTCCTCTTATATTGCTCCCTTCTTTCATCTACATCAAACATATATATACCTAAAAAGATATAAAAGGACTGAATATACTGGGGAATAAAAAAAATTAATAATCACTAACATAATATTTACGAACTTATGTTTATGTTCTTTGTATATAAATATATATATATATTTTTTTTATTAAATACATAAAAATATAATGATTGTCTTTAACCCTAATATATATATATATATATATATATATATATATATATATATAATTATATATAATTATATATTATATATATATATATATATATAATATATTATATATACTTTTCTTACCCTTGAAACATCGGAATCTCGGATCTTGCTGCACTTACAGTGTAGAGGTACTATTTACAGGTAAAATCTCTTTCTGTATGTTATGTAATAATCAGATGTAATAATGCAAATTCAGGTATTAAAATGATCTAATATTTTAATTATTTCCGAACATAAAATCTAAATTCAATCTGTTTATGATCACCTCACCCCTACTTTTCCATCCGACAGGTAGAGGAAAACAACTGAAACTTCAGTTTCAGAGCCTGAAGAGTAGGGGTTTACTGAAAAATCCTCTACAGGACCTAGTGAGTCGTTACTTTACTTTAATTGTGTTTTCTTTAATTATTATTCATTTTAATTTTATTTGTAGACATTTTTGAATATATATATATATATATATATATTATATTATATATATATATATATCATATATATATATATATATAATTATTTATAATATTATATATATATATATATATATAATAGTATATATATAGATATAATATATATATATATATATTATATAATATATTATATATATTATATATTATATCATATATTATTGTGGACTACAATAATAAATATTTACGTTGAAATAAAACTAAAAAAAATACATAAAATGAATTGAAAATAAATCAATTTGTATGCACCAAAAATCAAAAAAGTAAGTTCTTTTTATAGCAAATTGAATTTTTAATTTTAATTTGCTATAATTAAAATAAACGGTTTTTAAAGCATTTCAGTAATGATACATTTCTTTGTACTTTCATTACGAGGTTCTTATTGATTATTAAATTAATAACAAACCTTTCCAATACTAAATTATTTTGAGGACCATGTATTACTTAAGGTCCATTTCTTATTTGAAATATAAACCATTTGTTATTTTTTTTTATTTCTGTTTATTCCAAAATCCAAAACCACGTGCTATATGGATTTATTCAAAATGTTTTTTTAAACAAATGTTTATTATGCCCGAAATTCGTGCTAAAGGCGTTTTCGATTTTGCACTTTTGCCTAACGAATTTAGAAATCGCTAAAAAGGTCGTTCGATTATGCCGTCGCATCATTTTAGCACAAATTTAGATAAAAATGCTAACGAAACTTAGTAATTTCCTAAATTCTGTTAGGTTGCTCTTTCCCGTGCTTACCGAATTTTAGGAAAATGCTAACGAAAAATGTAAACAAATAAGATTGCGGCGTAGTAGTTCGTTGGTTTTTACTGAATGTTTCATTCAATGAAATTATTCTTTTAAATTCGTAATTTCTTCTAAAGATATTAAACTCATCAACAATAGTTGATCAATTATTTGTAAAAAAACCATTTGTTATTTTTTTTTATTTTGTTTATTCCAAAACCACGTGCTCCATTAGAACAGCTGATCAAAATTTTTGTAAACAATCGGTCGATTATGCCCGAAATTCGTGCTATAACTGGATTAGCATTTCTTATCGAGCGTTAGCACAAATGCAAAATGGAAAACGCCTTTAAACTGGGTGAGCATTTTTTATCGAGTTTAAGCACAAATGACAAAAGCGATAACGGCTTTAAGTGTTTCAAAGTGATTTGTTTTTGTAAAGATAATTCTGTTTATTTAAATACTCATTTATTGTTAGGTTAGAATTCATAATTCCAACCTTACCACAGACTAGGCCGGTGCCGTTAAACTCCATAGCAGGCCAATGATTTCTATTACTCTAGGTCCAACATGGGTAATCCTGGTAAAAGAAGCGGATATCAGGATGGTAAACTAGGGTCTAGGCTAGGTTGGGAAAAAACTGTTTTCTTGAAATCGTGTTTTTTTCAAGAAAACGCTTTTCAGTTTTTTTTTCATTTAATTCCAACTATGCTAGCTTTCATTTAATTCATTAAATGTATTTTTTAAAAATATAAGAGGCTAATATGATATTTCATTGAGTATTCTTCTAAATCGATAAATCCATCACAATAGTTGATCATTTTTTGTATAAAAACCATTTGTTATTCTTTTTTAAATTTTGTTTATTCCAACCCACGTGTCTCATTAGAACAGCTATTCAAAATTTTTGTAAACAATCGGTCGATTATGCCGAAATTCGTGCTAAACTGGATAGCATTTCTTATCGAGCGTTGCACAATTGCAAATGGAAAAATGCCTTTAAACTGGGTGCAGCATTTTTTATCGAGTTTAAGCACAAATGACAAAAGCGATAACGGCTTTAAGTGTTTCAAAGTGATTTGTTTTTGTAAAGATAATTCTGTTTATTTAAATACTCATTTATTGTTAGGTTAGAATTCATAATTCCAACCTTACCACAGACTAGGCCGGTGCCGTTAAACTCCATAGCAGGCCAATGATTTCTATTACTCTAGGTCCAACATGGGTAATCCTGGTAAAAGAAGCGGATATCAGGATGGTAAACTAGGGTCTAGGCTAGGGTTGGGAAAAAAACTGTTTTCTTGAAATCGTGTTTTTTTCAAGAAAACGCTTTTTTTTCATTTTTTTCATTTGTTTTCATTTTCTTCATTAAATGTATTTTTAAAAATATAAAGAGGCTAATATGATATTTCACTTGAGTATTCTTCTAAATCGATAAACTCCATCACAATAGTTGATCAATTATTTGTAATAAAAACCATTTGTTATTTTTTTTAATTTTGTTTATTCCAAAACCACGTGCTCCATTAGAACAGCTGATCAAAATTTTTGTAAACAATCGGTCGATTATGCCCGAAATTCGTGCTATAACTGGATTAGCATTTCTTATCGAGCGTTAGCACAAATGCAAAATGGAAAACGCCTTTAAACTGGGTGAGCATTTTTTATCGAGTTTAAGCACAAATGACAAAAGCGATAACGGCTTTAAGTGTTTCAAAGTGATTTGTTTTTGTAAAGATAATTCTGTTTATTTAAATACTCATTTATTGTTAGGTTAGAATTCATAATTCCAACCTTACCACAGACTAGGCCGGTGCCGTTAAACTCCATAGCAGGCCAATGATTTCTATTACTCTAGGTCCAACATGGGTAATCCTGGTAAAAGAAGCGGATATCAGGATGGTAAACTAGGGTCTAGGCTAGGGTTGGGAAAAAAACTGTTTTCTTGAAATCGTGTTTTTTTCAAGAAAACGCGTTTTTTTTTCATTTTTTTTTTCAATTTGTTTTTATTTTTATTTTGCATGGTATTTTTAAAAATATAAAGAGGCTAATATGATATTTCACTTGAGTATTTTCATTTTTCAAATATAAGGATACTTTAAATTAAGGTAATAGTTGAGTTTAACAGATTCTGACGAAATATCGATATTTTTATCTGATAATCGTTTTTTTTTTATAGCTTTAGAACCCATGCTAAAGTACTAGAACAGTGTTGCCAAACCTCTCATATATAAATTTAATGAGTCAAAAAAAAAAAAAAAAAAAAAAAAAAAAAACCGTAAAATAGAATGATATATAAAACAATAAAAAATTTTGTTTATAAAAATATAGTAAAATTGGCAGGTAATGGTAACGTTGCTATAATATATATATATATAAATATAAAATATACAGAAATATCAATAATTATATATATATATATATATATATATATATATAATATATATATATATATATATATTATATATCTTATATATATATATATATATATGGGGCCTATATATATATATATATATTATATATATATTTATATATATATTATAATATTAATCTTATATATATTTACTATATATATATATATTATATATATATATATACTTAACAGTATAATAATTATATCTATATATATATATATATTATATTATATATATATATATATATATATATATATATATATATATATAAAATAAAAATATATATTATAAATTAAATAATATATATATATATATATATAATGTAATGACACTTCAAGAAAAACCAATTACATATTTTGGAATCAGCGATAAAAGCTTTTATTACAGAATTAAAAAAAAAAACTAAAATACGAAACTTATAGAAAAACAAATTACATATTTTGGAAAAACGAGGGGAGGGCTTAGATTTACTAAATTTGGAATCAGCGTACAAAGCTTATTATATGTAAAGTCGTTGTAAGGGTGAGCTCACCCTTGAGAGGTCATGTTGCAAAACATTTATCTTTAATCTTAAATATTTTTTTTTATAACTTTAAGGAAACTAGTAGCAATTTAGTAATTGTAAATTTGGTTGCACAATCGGTAATTGTGGTGAAAGTGCACTTCACTATGTGTTTAGTTTATGATTTATTATATTAATTATATATTTATAATTATTGCAATTAATTTACGTCATAATTATTTTCTTTATTAATTTTGTGTGTCATGTATTTGTGTATGTGCCATACCCAAATATATGTCACATGTATTACAAGGATTTATTGTGTTTCAGAAAATCTTAGCTTTTGTTTCTTTTTATATATATAATATCCTAATCATAGTTGAAAGTCACATAGGCAGGTATTGTTATCTTTGTGGATGTTCACAATCATACTTGGTCAAGGACTATTAGGAATTAATTATATTGTCAATTTGAATAAGGTATGTTTTTACAAATAAAGAACTAAAAGGCACATTTTGTAACTTTATTATTATTATTATTATTATTATTATTATTATTATTATTATTATTATTATTATGATTATTATTATTATTATTATTATTATATGTCATATTTAATGATGATTATTTGTTACAGACAGAACCTTGCGTTCCTGTCCTCTAGTCTAATAAATCGCAGAACCTGTTCCAAACTTATTTGGGGTAAGGGTTGTATAGTTAATGTCTTTGTGTTAGTTAATGTTAAATTATAGGAAATATGTATTATAATGTTTAACTGTTTTTAAACAGACAACGGGAGCTGGGGCTCCTTAAAATTCAACTTCTCTTTACGAACTAATCTGGGGACTAGACGAACTCCTCATTTAAACTGGGGCTGGGTGCCCATAGAACTCATATTCATTTGAACGGGAGCTGGGGCTCCTTAATTCACGACTTGAACCAATCAAACTTATGAAATTTAAGTATTCAATTTTATTATTATATAGTCCTGCATGCCGAAGTGGAATCCGGTAGGGTTAGATAACACATAGTTTTATGAATTTAATCCACTATTCACTTATGTCATGCTGATTTCTGAACCTAATTATTGTACATAAAATTTAGTCTTAAGATATATTTGTTTTTTTTTAGGACATTCATAAACCATCGTCAACCTGTATATGCTTGATCTCGGTTGTGAATGTCCCTTGTATATTGTACTATCATATATAATTAGTCATTGTATTCATAGTATTGCTAGAATAATAGGCCCATACTGTATTAATATACTGTTTGGTTACTCGTTAATATTTTTTATGATATACTGTATAGTTGAACTTTAATTCTCAATTAATCTTTAAATAAACTTTATACTTTGTTCTTTAGATTCAGTTTAATCCACCATTTCTTAAAACTTCTTATTCTCTCTCTCTTCCTTTTATCTATCTTTGTTATATATTAGATAAATGTTGCCAATTAACAGCTGCCGTGCGCTTTAAAGTGTGGTCCCTGTTGACATAACGACTCTGGGGAGGCGAAATCCTAAGCTCCTATCTGGGCATAGAAATTATAGAGGGAGCACAATCATTGCTTCGTACATAATATTAAGTGAAGGAGGTAGGGGATTCACTTGTGCAGGGGGGCGACCACATACGGGCTAATTCAATCTCCCACCCTTTTTTTCAATTACCCTGTATTGGGTTGCTTTGAATTAAAACGCAAGCGCGAGTGAATCACCTCTCTCCACATACCCTTATAATTTACGTGGCGCCCGAACAGGGACCGCTTTTGAGCGTGGCAGCATAGTAGAAATAACTATAAATTCGTAAGTACTTCCTTTCTTATCATACTGTAAACCTAAAAACTCTTAACACCAAGTTTATTTTTAACTAATAATCCTGGTAATCTTGGTACTACAGTAATTTCTTTACGGTACTATATTTAAGGTAATATAATACTAGTACTACAATGATTTTCTAGTGTTATTCTATGTAAAAATTACACTAAATGTACGTTCTACAGTTATTAAAGTAAAGTTACTACATTAGAGTATCTACTCTCTATGTTTATAGTAGGATAAGAAAGAATATCTACAATTTATAGTTATTTCTACTATGCTGCCACGCTCAAAATGCGGTCCCTGTTCGGGCGCCACGTAAAATATAAGGGTATGTAGCGGAGAGAGGTGATTCACTCGCGCTTGCGTTTTAATTCAAAGCAACCCAATACAGGGTAATTGATGTAAAAAAGGGTGGGAGATTGAATTAGCCCCGTATGTGGTCGCCCCCTGCACAAGTGATCCCCTACCTCCTCACTTAATATTATTACGAGCAATGATTGGTGCTCCTATAATTATCTATGCCCAGATAGGAGCTTAGGATTTCGCCTCCCCAGAGTCGTTATGTCAACAGGGACCACACTTTAAAGCGCACGGCAGCTGTTAATTGGCAACATTTATCTAATATATAACAAAGATAGATAAAAGGAAGAGAGAGAGAATAAGAAGTTTTAAGAAATGGTGGATTAAACTGTAATAAATACAAGTTATAAGTTTATTTAAAGATTAATTGAGAATTAAAGTTCAACTATACAGTATATCATAAAAGATTAAATATTAACAAGTAACCAAACAGTATATTAATACAGTATGGGCCTATTATTCTAGCAATACTATGAATACGATGACTGATTATATATGATAGTACAATATACAAGGGACATTCACAACCGAGATCAAGCATATACAGGTTGACGATGGTTTATGAATGTCCTAAAAAAAAAACAAATATATCTTAAGACTAAATTTTATGTACAATAATTAGGTTCAGAAATCAGCATGACATAAGTGAATAGTGGATTAAATTCATAAACTATGTGTTATCTGTGTTATCTAACCCTACCGGATTCCACTTCGGCATGCAGGACTATATAATAATAAAATTGAATACTTAAATTTCATAAGTTTGATTGGTTCAAGTCGTGAATTAAGGAGGCCCAGCTCCCGTTCAAATGATAATGATCTATGGGCACCCAGCCCCGGTTTAAATGAGGAGTTAAGTTTCTGCTCCCCAGATTAGTTTGAATGATCTTCGAGTATTAAGGAGCCCCAGCTCCCGTTGTCTGTTTAAAAACAGTTAAACATTATAATACATATTTCCTATAATTTAACATTAACTAACACAAAGACATTAACTATACAACCCTTACCCCAAATAAGTTTGGAACAGGTTCTGCGATTTATTAGACTAGAGGACAGGAACACAAGGTTCTGTCTGCAACAAATAATCATCATTAAATATGACATAATAATAATAATAATAATAATAATAATAATAATATAAATAATAATAATAATAATAATAATAATAATAATAATAATAATAATAATAATAAAGTTACAAAATGTGCCTTTTAGTTCTTTATTTGTAAAAACATACCTTATACAAATTGACAATATAATTAATTCCTAATAGTCCTTGACCAAGTATGATTGTGAACATCCACAAAGATAACAATACCTGCCTATGTGACTTTCAACTATGATTAGGATATTATATTTAAAAGAACAAAAGCTAAGATTTTCTGAAACACAATAAATCCTTGAGATATATCATATATTGGAGTATACATACGCAAATATATGATATATATAAAATTAATAAATAATAATAAATATCACATAAATTAATTGCAATAATTATAAATATATAATTAATATAATAAATCATAAACTAAACACATAGTGAAGTGCACTTTCACCACAATTACCGATTGTGCAACCAAATTTACAATTACTAAATTGCTACTAGTTTCCTTAAAGTTATAAAAAAAAATATTTAAGATTAAAGATAAATGTTTTGCAAGCATGAACCCTCTCAAGGTGAGCTACCCTTAACAACGATTTACAATAAATAATAAGCTTTGTACGCTGATTCCAAATTTGTAATTTGTTTTTCTATAAGTGTCGTATTTTAGTTTTTTTTTTTTTACATTCTGGTAATAAGCTTTATTCGCTGATTCAAAATATGTAATTGGTTTTTTCTGTAAGTGTCTACTATATAATATTATATATTAATATATATATATATATATATATATATATATATATATTATATATATATATATTATAATATTAATATATATATATATATATATATATATATTTAAGATATATATAGGGGAATAGTGAATATTATATACAATATATATATTTATATATATATATATATATAATATATATATATAATATATTATTATATATAATATTATATATATATATATATATATATATATATATAGCCTCTATATATATTATATATATATATATATATATTATATATATCTATATATATATATAATATATATATAATATATATATATATTATATATATATATTATCTACAATGTGTATATATATATATTAGCAACGTTACCATTACTGCCAATTTTATCTATATTTTTATAACAAAATTTTTTTATTGTTGTTTTATTTAATATTTGTGGTACGGTTTTTTTTTTGTTTTTTTTTTTTTTTTTGCGTTTGACTCATTAAATTTATATATGAGAGGTTTGGCCAACAACGTTCTAGTACTTTAGCCCATGGGTTTCTACAGCTATAAAAACAAAAAACGATTATCAGATAAAAATATCGATATTTCGTCAGAATCTGTTTAAACTCAACTATTACTTAATTAAAGTATCCTTATATTTTGGAAAAATGAAAATAACTCAAGTAAAAATATTAGAGACGTAAGCTTTAAGTAACGTCTCTCAATATAATCTTAGATCTCCATTTAATGCAAGAAAAATGACTCCTGTTTAACATGTGAAAAAAAAGCGTTTTCTTGAAAAAACACGATTTGAAAAGAAAAAAAGTTTTTTTCCCCAACCCTAGCCACAACCATACCTTTACCATCCTGATATCCGCTTCTTTTACCAGGATTACCCATGTTGGACCTAGAGTAATAGAAATCATTGGCCTGCTATGGAGTTTAACGGCACAGGCCTAGTCTATGGTAAGGTTGGAATTCTAACCTAACAATAAATGAGAATTTAAATAAAAAGAATTATCTTTACTAACACAAATCAGTTTGAATGAATAAAAGCCGTTATCGCTTTTGTCATTTGTGCTTAAACTCGATAAAAAATGCTCACCCAGTTTAAAGGCGTTTTCCATTTTGGCATTTGTGCTTAACGCTCGATCAGAAATGCTAATCCAGTTATAGCACGAATTTCGGGCATAATCGACCGATTGTTTACAAAAATTTTGATCAGCTGTTCTAATGGAGCACGTGGTTTTGGAATAAACAAAATTAAAAAAATATCCACTGCTATTTTATGACCAATATTGTTCAAACTTAGGCTGAGGTTTATCGATTTGAAAGAAACTAAACGTCTTATCATATTTAGCCTCTTTATATTTTTAAAAAAATACGATCGCAATGAAGATAATGAAAACAAATGAAAAAATGAAAAAAAAAGCGTTCTCTTTAGGCAATCACGATCCAAAAAAAACATCGTTTTTTCCCAACCCAAAAAAAAAAAAAAAAAAAAAAAAAAAAAAAAAAAGAAAAAAAATAAAAAAAAAAAAAAAAAAAAGAAAAAAAAAAAAAAAAAAAAAAAAAAAAAACAAAAAAAAAAAAAAAAAAAAAACAAAAATAAAAAAAAAAAAAAAAAAAAAAAAAAAAAAAAAAAAAAAAAAAAAAAAAAAAAAATAAAAATTGCAAAAAAATAATTCCCCCAAAAAAAAAAAAAAAAAAATAGCCCTAGACCCTAGTTTACCATCCTGATATCCGCTTCTTTTACCAGGATTACCCATGTTGGACCTAGAGTAATAGAAATCATTGGCCTGCTATGGAGTTTAACGGCACCGGCCTAGTCTGTGGTAAGGTTGGAATTATGAATTCTAACCTAACAATAAATGAGTATTTAAATAAACAGAATTATCTTTACAAAAACAAATCACTTTGAAACACTTAAAGCCGTTATCGCTTTTGTCATTTGTGCTTAAACTCGATAAAAAATGCTCACCCAGTTTAAAGGCATTTTCCATTTTGCATTTGTGCTAACGCTCGATAAGAAATGCTAATCCGTTTTAGCACGATTTCGGGCATAATCGACCGATTGTTTACAAAAATTTTGCTCAGCTGTTCTAATGGAGCACGTGGTTTTGGAATAAACAAAATTAAAAAATAACAAATGGTTTTTATTACAAATAATTGATCAACTATTGTGATGGAGTTTATCGATTTAGAAGAATACTCAAGTGAAATATCATATTAGCCTCTTATTTTTTAAAATACATTTAATGAAGAAAATGAAAACAAATGAAAAAAATGAAAAAAAAGCGTTTTCTTGAAAAAAACACGATTTCAAGAAAACAGTTTTTTTCCCAACCCTAGCCTAGACCCTAGTTTACCATCCTGATATCCGCTTCTTTTACCAGGTTACCCATGTTGGACCTAGAGTAATAGAAATCCTTGGCCTGCTATGGAGTTTAACGGCACCGGCCTAGTCTGTGGTAAGGTTGGAATTATGAATTCTAACCTAACAATAAATGAGTATTTAAATAAACAGAATTATCTTTACAAAAACAAATCACTTTGAAACACTTAAAGCCGTTATCGCTTTTGTCATTTGTGCTTAAACTCGATAAAAAATGCTCACCCAGTTTAAAGGCGTTTTCCATTTTGCATTTGTGCTAACGCTCGATAAGAAATGCTAATCCAGTTATAGCACGAATTTCGGACATAATCGACCGATTGTTACAAAAATTTTGATCAGCTGTTTCAATGGGAGCACGTGGTTTTGGAATAAACAAAATTAAAAAAAAAACAAATGGTTTTTATTACAAATAATTGATCAACTATTGTGATGGAGTTTATCGATTTAGAAGAAATTAGATTTAAAGCAAATTTCATGAATGAAACATTCATCAAATCAACGACTACTACGCCGCATCTTATTTTTTAGCATTTTTTCGTTAGCATTTTCCTAAAATTCGGTAAGCACGGGAAAGAGCAACCTAACAGAATTAGGAAATTACTAACGGTTTCGTTAGCATTTTACTAAATTTGTGCTAAAATTGACATAATCGAACGACTTTTTAGCATTTTCCTAAATTTCGTTAGCAAAAGTGCAAAATCGAAAACGCC
The DNA here is from genome assembly GCA_015478945.1 of Trachelipus rathkii. Lineage (NCBI taxonomy): Eukaryota > Metazoa > Arthropoda > Malacostraca > Isopoda > Trachelipodidae > Trachelipus > Trachelipus rathkii. Next base: position 39,609 of record JABUQX010061864.1, read on the forward strand.
TTTAGCACGAATTTCGTGTATGAACGAACATTTGTTTAAAAACATTTTGAATCAGCTGTTGTAAGGACCACGTGGTTTTGGAATAAACAGAAATAAAAAAAAATAACAAATGGTTTATATTTCAAATAAGAAATGGACCTTACGTAATACATGGTCCTCAAAATAATTTAGTATTGGAAAGGTTGGTAATAATTTAATAATAATAAGAACTTAATGAAAGTATAAAGGAAAATGTATATTATGAAAATGCTTTAAAACCATTTATTTAATTATAGCAAAATTAAAATTAAAAATTCAATTTGCTATAAAAAGAACTTACTTTTTTGATTTTTTGTGCATCAAATTGATTTATTTTCCAATTCATTTTATTTAATTTTTTAGTTTATTTCAACGTAAATATTTATTATTTGTGTCCACAATAGTGTTGTATATATATTATATATATTATATATATATTATATTTTATATATATATATATATATATATATATATATATATATATATATATATATATATATTATATATATATATATATTATATATATATATATATTTATATATAATATATATATATATATATATATATATATATATATTAAAATGTCTAAAAATTAAATTAAATAATAATAATTAAAGAACTCACAATTAAAGTAAAGTAACGACTCACTAGGTCCTGTAGAGGATTTTCACTAAACCCCTACCCTTCAGGCTCTGAAAACTGAAGTTGCACTTGTTTCCTTCTACCTGTCGATTGGAAAGTAGGGGGAGGTGTTCTTTCACAGTTGAAATTTGATTTTTTATGTAAAAAAAATAAAATTGATTAGAGTTTGATCAAATGAACTTGACAACATTTATTAGAACTGGATATACCATAACAATACAGAAAGGATTTTACCTGTAATAGTACCTCTTACACTGTAAGTGCAGCAGATCCAATTCCATGTTGTCAAGGTAAGAAAGTATATATATATATATATATATATATATATATATATATATATATATATATATATATATATATATATATATATATATTATATAATATAATATATTAATATATATATTAAGGGTTAAGACAATCCATTATATTTTTTATGTATTTATAAAAAAAAATATATTACTGATATTTTATACAAAGACCATAACTTGTTCATAAATATTATGTTAGTGATTATTAATTTTTTATTCCCCAGTATATTCAGTCCTTTTATATCTTTTTAGGTATATATATGTTTGATGTAGATGAAAGAAGGGAGCAATATAAGAGGAAGAATGTTATGGCAATAAATAGAAAAGGTGCCAATCCTTACTAGTATGAGAATAGATTCCGGAATAGAGGTATAAGACAAGTCAATGTAAGTATCAGTTGTTATTTTCTTTTGGTAAATAGGTATATATACTCTTAATTAAACTTTATAAAGACACTTTTGCTTAAATTTTCCTCAAACAAGTATAAACATGAAAAATAAGTTTCTTTTAACTTAACTTTACATTTATCTAGTTTTATAGTTTTGCTATTGTTACAGTTTTGCTAATGTTCAAAAAAAATATCTAAGATTTATTTATTTTTACTACTAATTATCTTGTTTTTTTAATCAACAACAGCTACCTTGAAGTGGATGACTGGTTCTAATGTAAAGATGAGTCTACCAAGATCACAACAAAGAAGAAACTATGTTCTCAAGGTCCCTGGCCTCGGACCTGGTAAATAATAAATTATTATTAATAATTAGTACCTCATAGTAGTGACTAGGGCAAGTACTTGGCACCAGTCAGAGTTGAAGATGAGGTATTATGAGTAGTGGCTAGGGCAAGTACTTGGCACCAGTCAGAGTTGAAGATGAGGTATGAATAAATAGATAATTCATATTTCATTATCACCATTTTTTTTATAAAAAAATAAAAATTGTTTAATCTGCACTTACCTCCGAAGAGGTCAATTCAATTATTTATTAAGTTGATTGTCTGGTATTTGGACCACAGTTGGGTCGTAGTTTCGCAAGAGATTGATGAATCTAAATTAAATCGATATATATATATATATAAAAAATAGTACTCGTTTTCCTAAATCATATGCATAAAGTAAATTAAATACAGGTAACACCTTACCTGGAAAATCCTTGATTAATGAGTATAATATGTACACACAATGATTACAGTTTTTAGTGTGCATTAATAGTAACTGCTTGGCTTTTAAAATACATAGAGAAATAGAGTTATCAGTTACACTTGGAAATAATCTGCAATAGAAGAAATATTCTTAAGAAATAACAATTTGTAAACCAAAACCAAATTTGTACATTACAAAGGAACTTGCAGATTATTACATTCCTCCCCACCCGTCATAATATGACGGAAACTGGGAAATGGAGAAGAATGAAAAAAAAATAAAATTTTAGAAAATCATTATAACGTTCTTGGTCATAAGCTGTGAATTAGAGACAGTCCAAAATACCTGTTGATGGAGAAGATTCCACAGGAAGTAACAAATTCACTGGTTGCAAACCGGTGGAACCAGGTAAAAGCGTGATTTGGGTTATATTTACCAATAAAATCTTATTTATTTTTTTCTCTGGTAGGATTTCCTTTCCAGAACTTGACTTTGCACCCAAGGGGCATCAGGAGAAAGTTGTGATACTCGTTGTCGAGTTCTATGTGCTATGCTTTCATTTGTTGGAGATATGAGTTTATTTCTTTGCCGAATAGATGAGAGATCAGCCCTGCTTGTTGCATCAACTGACAACCTAGGCAAAAATATAGTGTCAGCTGGAGTTGATACATCATTGGGTTCATCTAAACCCAGAAACGCTCGAATAGCCTCAAGGTTGGGATCTGGAGTTCTAGGAGTGAATTCCAATTTAGGAGGAGTCACCCAAGACATGGAAATTGGAGAGTGGTTGGTCACCGGCCCTTGAATTTCTTCAAGATGATACATAACTTCACCAGAAGTAACAGGGGCGCTTAGAATGGGTGATCCTGAGATATTTTGGCGATGTGAAATTAAATCTTTATGACACAATTGACTAGCAAAGTGTTGAATTGGTCCTAACTGCTGACTTTGATCAGTTATGCTAAGCTGACAAGAAACATTAATGGAAGAGCGATCTCCCAAAACAGGGGACGTGGATGTAAATAATGGAATTGATGAAAACGGAACTGATTTAACATTGGAGAGAAATGGAACTGGAGATATCTGATCATGAACAGAACTCTGATCAGGCGAAACAAATAAGTTTCCCAAACAAAATGAGGATAAATTATTTATTGGAGAGTATGAAGAAACCTGTGGAAACGAGAGAGAGAGACAGAACTCTCCATCTCAGAACATGTTAACATTTCTAGAAATTGTTCAGAGAACCTGAGACCATCGACCAAATATTTTACGGTGTTTCTGGTGTATTTCCGCCAGACACAGGAAATCCGAGGAATTCCTCGTCATCATCTTCAGAGTCCCACAAATCAGGGACATTATCAATTGTTGAGGACAATGGTTCATGTAGCAGCTCAGGCTCCGGAACATCAGTTGTGGGGACCAACTGAATATCCTCAGTATAAGGTCTCGTTAGAAGTTGTTTGAATAAGGGATGATCTCTTAAATATGGAGGTGGCAAATACCACTTTTTGAGTTGACGGTGGTGAACCCTATACAATCGCCCTGTCTCAGGTACCTCAGCGATATAAGTCACATTGTTTGGATTTACTCTGACAATTTTTAAAGGGCCTTGGTAACGGTCTTTGAATTTATTAAGGGTAAGATCTCCAGGCAACTGTACGCGGAGAGCTACCAATTGGTCTAAGGTGAAAGGTTGATAATTTGGGTGACCTTCATCCCAGTATTTGTTAAACTGGGTCCAAGGAAGTTTGGCGGACGGGTATCGTGAGCTTCCTTGAAAATAATTCGCTGGAGTCTTTTTCTGTCTCAGACGTGAGCCAAGTGGATTGTAAGTTAGAATCACTGAGGCAATTGTTCCATCTCACTGTGTTGAATCTTTCAAATGAGACACTGAGGTACTGTATTAGAGTACGATTTACTCGCTCTGTGATACCATTAGATGATGGAGTGTAAGGGGTGGTGTATATATGCTTTATGTTTAGAGAGGTTAAGAGATTCTCAAATTCAGGCCCGCGAAATTCCCGTGCATTATCAGACAACATTCGTGATGGAACAACTGGTAGATACGAGATAATAATACGTAAAGCAGAGGTTACTATAGATGTATGCTTGGTTTTAATTGGTACAGCGGCCACCCACTTGCTATAGTGATCGATAAAAATTAGGGCATAATTATTACCCCGTCTAGATTTTGGGAGTTGGAGTAAATCAACAGCAGTTAGTTCAAAAGGGTATCTGGTGTTAATTTTTATCTTAGGAGGTGCATGGTAAATGTTGGACACCTTCGCAAGTTGGCAAATATGACAAGACATGGAGATGTCACGACAAATATCTCGCATCTTTGGGTGCCACACTGTCTGTTCCAGCATAGCATAGAGTTTACGTTGTCCTATATGCACAAAGGCATGGTGGTTAATGATAGCCACCTGTACTGCAAATTGAAAGGATACCACGTAATGATAATGGTTATTACGGGTACGATGGAGAAGATGACCATTAAATATAGAGAGAGAGTTACGCGAATAATTAAACAGTTTTAATGGACCCTAGAGGCTGATTTTGAGTAAGAGCCCGTTTTAGTCGTTTTAAGATGGGGTCCTGGAGTTGACAGTCAGTTATATGAGACATTAAAATCTCCACTGAATCCTGGGAGTTTATTATCATGGAAAAGTTGTTAGGAAAAAGCAACTTAGGCTCGGTTTCCATTTCATCGTCCTCCCCACCAGATTCAGCTAAACCATCAGTCAAAAGAGGAGTACTATTGGAATTAGATAATTCCGAAGAAGAATCCAGAAGAAGTGTATGATGTATAATAGAAGTGAGTTGTGGTACAGGCAATTGATTATCAGCCAATGCTTTGGTGGCAGACTCCGGTAATTTATTCTTCATCGGAGTAAGAAGGTTGTAGTGAATGCCACCCAAACAGAATATGCAACACACGTCTTCATATGTAGATTTGCCATAGTGCAGTGGATGTTCTTTCCCATAATAGACCAGCACCCTGGTTCGATAAAGATAAGCAAAAGCCTCGATGCTGTGAACGAAGGGTAATTGCCCTTGATATTTTGTGAGTTGAAGTTGTTTGAGAATGTGGATAGATTCCCTACCCGTTGGAAGATGATATTTTTCACGATTGTTGATTAATTCGGAAACTATCTCAGCCCGTAAAGACAGATGAAAATCAAAGTTATTATGGAGATAATATGAGAAGCATTGAAATAAGGAATCCCCACCTCCTGGGACCTTAATTTCGCCAAACCCCCCTGGAAGCTCAACAATGTAATTAGATGGAGTTTGCTCGAGCTTGGGTTCAATTGGGATCCTGGATAAAACATCCGCGACCACATTATCCTTGCCCGGTAGATAATGTAGCTCATAATTAAGATCGTTGAGCTCCTCCAAAGTACGAGCTACTCGTTGGTTAACCAAAGGCATATTTTGTAGATATAATAGGGGCTGATGGTCTGTAAAAATGATTACCTTTATCCCATACAGGAAAGGTTTGAGGGATCGTACTGCCCACCGAATGGCAGCCACCTCCCGCTCAGTGGTGCTATATCCCCTTTGCGCTTTGGAGAATACAGTAGAGATATAAGCTATAGGTTTTTCTCTCTCATCATCGCCTTCACCTTGAATTTGGCTTAGACAAGCGCCAGCACCTACACCTGACGCATCGGTGTGTAGAAATAATGGATGAGCTTTGGGAGAGCGATCCGGATATGATAGTAATGGAGGTGAAGTTAATATCTGCTTCAATTGGTCAAAAGCAGATTGACATTTGTCAGTCCACTGGATGGTCTTTGTACATTTAAGGAGATCAAATAGAGGTTTTGCTATCTCCGAACAATGTGGAATGTGGCGGCGATAGAAGTTAACGAGCCCCATGAATTGTCGTACATGACGAACCGTTTTTGGGACAGGAAAATCACGTACACCTTTTAGGTTTTTCTCGAGCGGTTTCATGCCCTTATTGGAGACTACATGACCCAAGAATTTGACTTCCCGGCGTAGGAAATTGGTTTTGGAAGGTTTGAGTTTAAAACCAGCCCCTCGGAAAGCTATTAAGACGTCTTCAAGAATAGATAGATGCTTCTTGAAAGATTTGCTGATGATAAGAACGTCATCCAAATATACCATGACATTTTGCCAAGGTATATGGCACAACGCTAACCTCATAGCCCGTTGAAAAGTGGCAGGTCCATTCTTAACTCCAAAAGGCATACGCAGAAATTATCAGTGCGCCAAAGGAGTGGAAAATGCAGTTTTCTCTATGCTACTTGCTTCCATTTCAACCTGATAATAACCTTTAATCAGGTCGATGGTGGAGAAGTACTGCATACCTTGTAAGCTGAATAAGGTATCAATCAGGTTGGGAATAGGGAAGGAATCACCTTTAGTGACCTCATTAAGTTTTCTATAATCGATACAAAGGCGTAAAGCCCCATCAGGTTTTCGAATAGGCACAACAGGTGCTGAATATGGAGAAAAAGATCTTCTAATAATGCCGTCAGCCTCAAGTTGTCTACAAACCTCTTCTACCTCATATAAAATAGGACCCTGGAGTCTTCGAACTGGAACAGTTATAGGATCATCAGTAAGAGTTTCAATTGAATGTTTTAAAAGGCTTGTACAACCCACATCCGCGTCACCAAGGCTTAGGGTATCAGGATATTTGAGCAAGAGTTGAATAAGTTGAGATTTTTGCTCTTCAGAGAGGTCAGTAGCATCTAATTTAAAAGCATCTTGTAAGGTGTCAGGCGTCCACTCCTCATATGTATTTTGGGGCTGTTGGGTCAGCTCGACTATGTTCACCGGAATAGGGATATGGGTACTTACAGAAAGTACAGAGACCACACCTGGAGAATAGCCTCGTCGTAATTTGAGGGTTTTATCAGAGGGGTTGTAACAAAAGATTTGAATCAAGGGAGTAGTAGATGATGGAGAAGTAAAAACAGCATCATCCATCGTAAATCGATTGTGTTCAAAAGGGGTAAATAGTAAAATGGAAGAATCTAGAGGACCTGAGTTGGAAAAATCAGGAAGAAGAATTGGAACTAAAGTACAGGTATTTGGGAGTAGAGTTACATCTCTGGCAAGCTCTACATTTTTCTCTTGATCATTCATTAGTCGTACATCTCGAGTAATAATAGAGAGGGTGTTATTTGGATGTCTAATTATTACTTCCTTAGTTGTTAAATCAAGTAATAAATTCTCAGATCTCAAGAGGTCAAACCCAATGATCATATTGTAAGATGTGACCTGATCATCAACCACAATGAAAGTCCGTGGCTGAGTGATATAGTTTTCCGAGAGCTGTAAAGGGATGGTTATAGCTCCCAATACCTCATACACAATTTGTCCTATCCCACTGACACCAGTATATTCAGTGGCATGCAATGGGTATTTTTCAGAACTTAATGAAGCATATGTTGTGGAAGTAATAATACTCATAGATGCTCCTGTGTCAACCAAAGCATTAAAAGATTTTTTGTCAATAGTGTGAGGTATTTGTACACCCAACAGTAGAGATTCTTCCGGGGGTACATGTAAATTTTTTACATGTATTAGAGGCCCTTCTGAAAAAGGGATCGCAAGAGGGTTTAAATTGGGAGAATTAGAAAATGGAGAGACAACTTGATCTGGATCAGCAGAACCAAAGTTTATTTGTCTAAATGGGAAACGAATGTAAATTTGTCATAAACTGGACAGAATCAAGAATTATTGTTAGGGGAGACTTAATTCTGAATGAATTCATGACTGGAATTTAAGAACAGAAATATTTCCATCAAAAAAGCTTAAATTAGGATCGAATTCCACAGTCTCAGATATGGGATTAGAAAGCAACTGAACATTATTGATGTCATAATCAGGAATATTGTCATCAACAACTGAGGAGACCATTTGGTCTTCATTATCAACTTTGCAGTGCAAGGATTGTGACCCTCCAACCCTTGTACGTTCACGTGGTAATCTTTGGGGTAGTGATTCTAAAGGTGTCTCCATGGACGGGCCGTTATCCACGGAGACATTCAGTTTCCCTGGTTATGGTTGTTCTGAGGACAATCGATGCCCAAGTGACTTCCCTGGCAAATGGGACACTTTATGATCCTGTCATAAGACTGCTGTTTTGGCTTTCTTGCAGGACAATCGTTAATTATATGCCCTTTCTCCTGACAATGGAGGCATTTGTTTTGTCGGGAGTAACAGTCCTTGTACGTATGGCCTCTCTTTCCACAATGTTGACA
>JABUQX010061865.1:0-23494 GCA_015478945.1 Trachelipus rathkii
GTTGTACTTCGTTCAGATCAAATTTAGGTGTTTAACGTTTTGCATTTATCGTGGCTTTCAACGTTTTTCGTGCCCTTCGTAAGGATTCTTAGGATCTCATTGAAAGACAGCTTACCTGTGCGTATCGGCTCAATTATCCAACAACGATGTATTTTCATTATTGTGATGCCTCTATTGCATTTATTAGTATCTCTATTGTTCGATTGGCAAGAACAATTGACAAATAAATTTAATATTTACATGTAAGAAAAGATTCGTAAGCATAAATCACTAAAACAGCATAGATGAGTTCTCATGACCATATATATATGGAAATATACCATATATATATATATATCTACTACTCTATATATATATATATCTCCTTATAACCATATATATATATATATATATATATATATATATACTCTTATCTCTATATATATATATGTATATATATATGTATATATATCACATATATTATACACAAATCATTTTCTACATGTCTGTAAGTGGACAAGCAGATATGACATCCTTAGAGAGAGCTTAAACATCTTGAGAGGTTCCAACTAGCGCTGTGGAATGCAATATTTTACCAATTTAAATCAAATTTTAATGCAGAATTATTTTATAATTTATGATTTTTTATCTACAATGTCCTCTTGAATTGCCTTCCCCATAAAAACAAAAATATTTTGTTCTTTCTCAAAATCAGATGGTAAAAAGCATTCTCCAGATTTTTATTTTCTCTTCTCTTTCCTTTACCTTCTTCTAAACAGTCATCTTCATATCTTTTATATGTTACTGGCTTATGTTCCAAATCTCTCTTGCTGCTGCTTTACTTTGCTTTACTTTACTTTGCTTTGCTACTTTACTTTGCTTACTTGCTTTACTTGTGGAAATCTGCTCCTCTCACTGCAGAGGAAGCTTGGGCTGCCTAGAATGTGCCATACCTGAAGGGCTCCTTGGAGAGATCAGTAGAAAAAAACGTGGTGAAGTTGTGTCTGACCATCAAGGCAGGAGTAGTTTAACAAGAGATGTCCTATGCCATCGTTATTCTTGGAAAAGTATCTGGTAGTGGAGGAGGGGGTGAGTGCTTTACTAATTCTAATTTGTAATCTTGCTTGTAGGGAAGGATGGAGTGAAGCGGAGACCAGGCAGGCATTATGTGGAGTCCTGTTTTACTGAAGGTTCAAATTGTTCAGTTGGGTATATTTCAGGGTGGACACAGTTGAAGTTATTGGTGTTATTTGGAAATGTGGAGATCGTTCTTAGAGGTTGGAGTGTGTGTGTGTGTGTGTGTGTGTGTGTGTGTCTGTGTGTGTGTGTGTGTGTGTGTGTGTGTGTGTGTGTGTGAATGCGTTTAGTTAGGGGAGTATTTGGGGAGTGGGTGGGAACTTGTTGTATGTTAGAATAGTATAATGCTAGTGTGCATTTTTTTCCTTCTAGGTGCAGGGGGGGAGGGGTGCTGTGATGTTCAGGGCAACACTTACCATTTTAGAGGTGAAAATGTGAGAGTAATTTACTGTAAATTTTAGAAAGTAAAATCTTATTAATATATTATTATTATTATTATTGACCTTATTATTATTATTATTATTATTATTATTATTATTATTATTATTAATGTGTGTGTGTGTGTGTGTTATTATTATTATTATTATTATTATTATTACATGCGGAGGTATAAATTGGGAGTACCCGGTTTGAAGAGGCTGCAGAGTTCTACGGACAAACCAGGGATACGTAAGCTCGTCTACGACTTAGAGTGACACCACCATCTGATGGGGTATCAAGTTTGAAGGGTACGACTATTAGAATATGAATGAAAATAAAATCGAACCACTAATACATGATATTACTATATATATATATATATAGCATTGTATATATATAATATATATATATACTAATATATATGTATATGTAATAACATATATATATATATATATATATATATATATATATATATATGTATATATATATATATATATATATATATATATATATATATATATATATATATATATATATATATATATATATATATATATATATATATGTATAGAATCAGGGATACATACGGCGTTTCCTATCTGCAAGAATAGACTATATATTTTCCGAAACTGAAACATATCAAGTAATTCGGACCGGAAGGATGAGGATCATAGACGAATTAAATGTAAAGTTGATTTCATGTTCTCTTTCAGAGGCTTTAAAAAACGGAAAGGTGTGGTTTCCATTGCAAAAGCAGAAGATGTGTACAAAAAAACATGTGCAGCAAACGGGGGAGAATGAATATGTTATGAAAAGGAAGGCAATTAAAGCATTCATTGAAGAAGAACTTTGGGACATGGACGAACAATTTATTAACCCCATCAGCAAGAACCACAACGTATATCTTTAAAAGCTACTACAGATGTTGTTCTAACTAAAAGCTGAAGAAACCACTACTTTATGGTAAACCAACGACACCAATCATTGAACGATCAGAATACACGGATGCTTCGTCATTCGCCCTTTCAAAGGATCAGTCGATGCTACTAGAACTGGGTAATGCAGTACCATTGGAACTGGAATTTTTCTTTAAGTGGTAAATTGCTGGAAATATATAAAACGCCAGAGTTGATATAAATCAAGTAGCTCAAAAGGCATCAGTACTTTCACAAAGCCGTATGTATGAATGCCTAAGCGAACTGCAAACAAAAATGAAACTACGACAATCGGACTCAAGCATATCTTGTGACTATCCACTACAAGTAGGTATTAGTTTAACAGTTCATTCATAAACTCGCAGCAAATTCCTTGTCCAGCTTTTGCATAGTATAGGTTGCTCAGTTGAATACAGAAAAGTTCTGCGCCTAGAGACACCAGTAGGCAAAAGAGGTTATACGCCGAATGGATGAAAATGATAGGGTGTATATTTCACATGTACTTGTCAGAGGGAGGTATGCAAGCAGCTAATATACGATTTCTCGAAATGATATCTCCTGATGGCTAAAGGAACTCTACATGGAAGTTATGGTCTGCTACCAAGAGTGCTTATCTGAAGACCAGCAAAGTTCTGCGCCTAGAGCCATCAGTAGCAAAAAATGTTATGCGCCGAATAGATGAAAAATGGTATGAATGCATATTCCCAACACGATCTTTTGTCAAACGGGCAGGTTTTATGTATTATGGCAGCAGATATTTATAGATTTAATCGAAGATACTCCTGATGGTGAAGGAACTCTACATGGAACAGTCATGGTCTTATCTGAAGAGCAGTCTGAAATGACAGTAGTTTCAGGTCCAGCCGCGCCCCCAGTCGCCTTCATTAATCAATTCTTCTTCAATGTTGACCCACTTTAGTGGAAGTACATAGGTTAAAGAACATTAAGCCAGCCTAATTCCAACTTTTACGAAAGAGTACTTCTGTTTCTGACGAAAGCAGATTATATCACACATATATATCTCTCTAGACATTGAGTGCAAAAATGTGAAAGTGGCATCAGAACACGCCATCGTATTTCGAATTACATGAGGAAATCACAAGTAACCATAATATGACATAATAAGTCCAGAGCTTGACCTATCAGATCTTGTAATCAAACGAATGGAATCCACACATATCAACCAAACATGGTCAGCCTTAATTCATGCGTTGCTGGGTGTCCTGGAAAGGAAGGCTCGAGTTATTATGTTCGCACACCCGATATAACCGTTTAGCCCCACTTGATTATATAGGTCCATTGATATACCACACATATTAAATTCCAACTGTTCCAAGCTCATTTTCCAGTATGTGGTATTTGCCTCTAGACTTGGGTCCTTTATAAGCCGTCAGCGACTAATTATGTCACGAGTTGATCTTCATCATCGTTGAATTGTGCGACCCTCGGCGAGTTTGCACACAGCTTTGCAATGCAACGTGGCAACTGGAATGTTTTACTGATAACGGAACTGGAATTCCTTAACTTGTTGGCCGGTGTCTGGTATCGGTGAATAATCACAAAGTCAATTCAAATCATTTTACAGTGTAAAATAGTTCAGCGTGCGGTTGAAGCACACATTCGTACCCTACTCGCTCTACAAGATTACTACTGTCACTATTTCTAAGAGCTATTTGTTTTGTATGTTTATAATGAAATTGAAACTTATACGAGCCCAGATTTAATGAAATTGGCGGACAAGAATGTCTTACCTTAAACTACACACGTAATTCGTGCCGAATGCAGAGTGGTGATCTCTTAATAACAAGTATGAAAAAAAAATTGGACATGAACAACAGGAAAAACAAAACCAACATTCCGAATGTTACAAAAAAAATGGTTGATTGTTTGTTACTGTTCTTGAGATCTGTCAGGAATGCTAATTGGGATCTGCATCTTTCTTCACTAGAAGATTTCGCAAAATACTTTTCATTAAATTTGACAAACTTTCTAGAGAAGAGCGAATGGGTTGAGGGAAAGAATGAAAAAGTTTGAAAAAATACTCAGCAATTCCCAGAAATATTTGGCCAATGAGAAGTTCGAACAGGGCAATCTTGGGTATGTATATAAGTCCTTACAATATCTGTTTTGTACTCTATTTGTGATGAAGCGCACTAGAAAACATAAAAACAGAGCAATGAAAGTTGAGGAAGGCCAGATTGGAATAACAGAGCAACTGAGTGCTCTCGCTCGCTTTTTCTTAACAGCAACAATATGAATAGGGATTGGCTTGAGTCTGTGGACCAAGAACAAAGAATTTTAGGGTGTGATTTAAGCAATAATTTGAAAAGTATGCTAATCGGTTTTGGAAGCAAGGAATAAACTTATAAGATTCTGGGCATTAATAAAATCGCAATGTTGTTTTACAAGAAGGCAAGGAAGAATTAAGTAAACTTGTAATAATATGCATGTTAGGCCAATTAACCTAGATTATTTGTTGTCACAAGTTTTGGAGCCCCTTATTTACAAAGAAAGACTTAGATATGCTAGAGTAGAGTGCAACGTTCAGAGCCCACATAGGAATATTTCTGGTGTTTGAGGATATAGGCCTTATGAGGAGAGGCCTGAAGCAGATAGGAATGTTTTTTCTGTTAATGAAAAGCCGATTTCTCAGAGGGGATCATGATACCAATGTCTACATAATTTTTTTACATCTATTTAATTAATACTGCGAGACTCAATATAATTCTCTTCATAGTAGAGCACGGACGGGAAAACCAGGGGGCATTAACAAGAAAAAATTAAAGAAGAGAGCATGCATCTTGATATAAGAAAAGCATTCATTCAGCTGAGAAGGGTTTGTTAAAATTTTTGGAATGGTTTTGCCACAGGAGGTTGTGTTGAGTGTGACTGGATTGCAACATTTAAGAAAGGGGTTGGATAGGTATATGGGATGGATTGGGTATCATATAGTATATTTAGATCAAGAAGAAAATTGGTAGGTTTTTAGTTAAAGTAATTATTAATGTAGACAGGACTGCATGGGTGTGCCATAACTTAGTTATTAAGGTATGTGGAAGGTTTGGGTATCATAAATAATTTTTTGACTAAACGCAAATAGGTGGATTTTTAGTTACAGTACATTGTGAACAAGCCCTAGGGTGCTTTGGGGATTTGCATGAGAGCATGTTTGGTAGTGGGTTGACTTGGGACAGTCTCGATAGGCTCATGTCTGGCTTCCTTACTGGTTCCTCTATATTTCCTAAATAAATGTTCTAATTCCTAAATATATAATTATATATATAATAATATATATATATATATCATATATATATATATATATATATTATATAGTATATATATATAAATATATATATATATATATATATATATATATCATATATATATATATATTACTATATTTAATTAGTATAGTATCAATATTATATATATATATATTTATATAATATTATATATATATATATAATATATATATATATATATAATATTATATATATAATAATATATATATATATTTATATATATAATTAGATAGAAACTAAGGAGAATAGAAAAAGAATTGATAGTAATGGAACAGAAATTTACGTCCTTACCCCTCATTGAATCATTTCCCCTGATTTTCTAGAATTTTTTGGACTTTTAACACGCTGGAAACACGTTTGAAACTGTTTTTGAAAGTAAGTGAAGAAACCGTGATAAATGTTTTTCGCGCTAGTGAACTTTTTGACCATTAAAGCCAAAATCTAGTGGAAGTAAAAAAAATCCACTAAAACCCATTGGGTTACAACTTAAATCGTTAATTTAAATGAATGAATAAAATTTCTCTCATGCCCACCCTAAGTTTGCTTGCTCTTTATCGGAGGCATCCTCGTTTACCCATGTTGGAAAGCCATAGGCATGCCTTCATGACATCTGGGGTGAATTTCCAACTCCTCAGCTCCCTTTCAAATGGGGTGGTGTCTAAGGCTTTTTGCCTTTATCAACTCTCCTACTCTCACTAGCAATCTACAGTCCCTCTCTCTGCCACTCGAATTACTGCCTCACTTTCTTTATGATATCGCTATTACAACGCCACTGTTTTCTTCTGACTCACTCTTCTCTTCTCTCGGTCGTGTTCGTTTTCCTTTCTCCTCATTCTCCTCCTCTCTCTCTGTTTCTCTCTCTCTCTTCCTCCTCTCCTTCCACCCATCCCCTCCCCCTCTTCCTCGGCCACGTTGGTCTTAACATTCACTCGACTATCTACGCTGGCCGCAATCTCTTTTCCATATTCATCTTTATCTCTCCTCTAGATTCATCACATATGCGGGAACATGTGCTTGGCCTCACAAATTTGGTGTCACAACCTCCTCCTCTATTGGAACATGGTCACCAGAATATTAAGCCACATCATTTCCTTCTTTCTTCATCCGGTAACTCATAGGGACTCTACTTATCCTCCAGTACGCACAACGGCAAAGAGCTCTATTCATGAAATTCTTAAAGCTCTCGCCAAATCACCTCTCCATCGCTGAAGAGCACTCGAAAATGAACAGTCTAATTGTCTGTTTGTCACACTAAAATTGGCCTCAATATATCACGAGTGTGTGTGAGTGTGTCATTTATCTCTTTCTCTGCCCAATTTTCTATACTTCAGATTAAGGTCTTATGTTCATTCTTACAAGTACTCTCCCACTGCTAAAGTCCTGCATTCACTTTATTTATCTATTTATTGTTCTAAACTACCCTTGACCTTGCTGCCACCACTTTCAACGCCGTGAATTGGGAGGCAATGTCGCCCTTTTGATTAAGACCGTTTTGGTTATCTTCCCCTTAACTCCGGGTGGAGTTTTCGAAGGTCCCACCGGCTTTTCCCCACCAGAGGAATATATAATATATATATATAATATATAATAATATAATATATATATAGTAAGTATCTTCAATATGATTCATTATCATAATATATATTATATATTATATAAAATATATATATATATAATATAATATAATATATATATATATAATTATTTAATATATATATATATATATATCTTATATAATATATCATAATATATAATATATATATATATAATAATTATATATATATTATATATATAGTAAATATATATATATATAATATATCTATTATATATATATATATATATATAATATATATACATATATTCATATATATATATTATAATATATATATATATATATATATATATTATATATATATTACTATATATATATATATATTAATATATATATATATTATATATATATATATATATTATATGATCTGACTGTTTATATATACTAACTATCATATATATATATATAATATATATAATATATTACTAATATATATTATATATTATATATATATATATCTATATATATATATATATGATATATATATAATATAATATATATAATTCTATATATTTATATATATTTTAATTTAAATATGATTATATATATATATATATATAAATATTATAATAATTATATATATATATATATATATATAATTATATAATAATAATATACTATATATAATATATATATATTATTATAATCATGTAAAATTATATATTTATAATAATATTCATAGTTTATTATATGACTATATATATATATAATATATAATATATATTATTATATATATTAATTATATATATGGTCATATTTTGCTGAAACTGGCTACTGCGCCTATTTTTTCTTAAAAATTTCTAAGTTCAATAAAAAATTATCTAAGTTAGAAAAGTTAAGGTTAAGCTAAAGTTTTTTTTTAAGAGAAATTCTTTAGGTGGCATAGCTTTTGGAATTATTATGCCAGAAGCCTTGGCACTAAAATAATATTTCGTTCAAAGAACTAAACTTACTTAAACTTTTCTGAACTTAGAAAATTTTTTTGAACTTAGGAAATTTTATTGTTTCAGTCAAGAAATGAGGTATTAAGGCTTTCAAACTCCCAAATGCCCAATATTTATATATATATATATATTGAAGTATATATATAAAAATAATATATATATATTAATCATATAAATTATTTTATGTATTAATATTGATATTTGTTAATTAATATTATAATTACTGTATGATATATTATTATAAAATATTCTATGTATAATATAATATAATTATATATTACTATATATATATTATATATATTATTATTTATATATATATTCTATATAATATAATATATATACTTATAATATATATTATATATATATATATATAAATATATATATATATTATTATATATAATATATATATACATATAATATATATAATATTTATAATATTAATATATATTATATTATACTATATAATAACTATATACTATATATTATATATATAACATAATATAATATACTATATATATATTATTATATAATATGTATATATATATATATAATCTATATTATATATAATATATGGTGAAATTCCTATTACCTTGAGTTTCAAGAATAGTCCATTTGATTTACTTACAAAATGCTGCTGAAAAGATGGGTCAGTAAAAATCATGATAAAAGGCTTTAATGAGCGAGTGGCAACTGGCTGGATTTATTATTAGTACTGATAAGCTTCACATATTATATATTGGAAGATCTTATAAAAGATATTCAGGTTGCTTCTGTCTTTAAAAACCTCTAGAGCTCTCAGACAAAATCTGCAAACATTTGTTTTTTGTCCCTGATAAGATAAGAAGAAAACTTGGCAGTTTCACTTTTCAGTAATATAGAAAAAAAGTGAAATAAGTGGTTAAAATTTAACAAATTTTTCGAGATAGAACGGCAGTGATGTGAAAAGAAGAAACACTGACAATAATGATAGTATCAAATTTACAGTCTGATCAGAATCATCCAAATTACCACCACATTCCATTTTTAAGGAAATTGCTCGAGATGAAAAATCATGAACAAGTAGGGAAGAAGATCACATATCGGCATTATATTATAAGAAAGTTGAGGCTATTTGAAACCTTAAAGGCTTTATTATTGCGTCCCCCTCCCGCCAGCCTCCGCCACCTTGCGCCCCCCGTCTTTGGAAGAATACCAATCTGCCAAAGAGATCTAATATAAGATGGACCAGAATAAGTTGGAGTTGAGAATGTAAGGAATCATCTGTAACAGCGGCTTATCTTCACGTTCATTGGCTAAAAAATCCATGCTTTACCTACCGCCAGAATTGATGTAGAATCTCAAGAAGAAAGAAGTTCTTGGAGTATTCACACTATATTAGTTACAATCTAGTTTTGCCTATACATGAATTTCTTTTTAAATGCCTTTATTTTATATGCTCGGAAAATTATCAAAATTTACCAACACATCATTATACTTTCTTTAAATTCTTCAATTATTTCCATGATCATTATTATTTATGTATTATTATTATTATTATTATGTATGTATTATTTATTATTATATTATTATTATTATTTTTATTATTACTTATTATTATTATTATTATATTATTATTGTTATTAATTGATTCGTTATTTATTATTATTATTATTGATTATTCATTATTATATTATTATTAATTATTATTATTAATATTTATTATTATATTATTATTATTTAAATTACTTATTATTATTTAATTAGTTTATTTATTTATTATTAATCTAACTTTATTTATTATTTACTTTAATATCAGTTTTAACGAAACGGAGGAGTGTATCTAAAATATTTTCAATCTGATGAATTTTAAATTTAGAAGGCTGAAAATTCCTGATGGTGCTTTTACTTCATCACAGTTACGATTTGAACTTTGTGGAAGAGACAAATGCAGGTGGCTCACCTCCCATCTCTCAAAAACAATTAGTAAAAGTTGGCATGCAATAATATTTATATATATATAATCATTATTATTATATAATAATATATATATATATATATATATATATTATTATATATTATATATATATATTATTATATATATATATATATACTTATATATATATAAATATATATATATAATATATATATAAATTTCTCTTTTAAGAGTTTTCAAACAATTTTGAAATTTTTATTTTTTAATGCGGAATTTATGTTTCTAAGTTACTATTCACCCACTTACTGCTACTTAGTCAGTTATTAAATTCATTATTTATTATTATTAATTATTTTAATTATTATATTATTATTAATTTTATTATTTTATTATTAATTATTATTATACCATTATTTATTATACTTTCCATTATTCTTCACCTTATATGCTCACATTATTTATTAACTTCCGACCTCAGTTTATATATAATCTAAATATATTCCGGAGGTCTATCTATTTTATTACCTCTAACTCTTGGTATTCTTAGTTATCGCATTATATTATAGTATTTAAATTGAGGGTTATTGGATTAACCTTGCATTATTTGGGGTGGACAACGAGTAAGTTACTAAATTATTATTATTTAATCTGGATTTAATATTTATTTATTGTATTTTTTATGTGTTATTTCATTTTATTATTATTTATATATTCTATTAGGGTGTATCATATATTATCGATTATTTCAAGTCTATTTATTATCTCTCTATTTGATTATTATAATTAATAATTAAGGTGAGGTTTTATTTATGTCCCTATTTAATAATTAATTTATTGCAATTATTATTTTCATTTATATTATTTATTTATTATTCATTCAGGTCTTAAAATTGTCATGCTATTATTGCTTATTTAGTCTTAGTGTACTTATTATTATTTATTCATCTTTATTTCACTCTTCATTCTCATTATTATTATCTTTATTACATTCTCCTTCATGCTAATTCATATGATTTTTACCCCACTTATCTGCTTGTCATCTTGGGCATTTATTTATTTCTTGGATTATTATTAACTATTATTTTACTATAATTCGATACAAGAAACTTATTTTATTATTTATTAATTATTAATTACTTTATTATTTATTATTATTTATTTCAATAAAATTTATTTTAAATTTATTATTATAATACCCAATGAATCATTCTCATAATTCATTCATTAATTTTATTTATTAAATATTATTATTTTGCTTTTATTTACTGTTTTAATATTTTTACATGCAATTATTTTAATTAACCTAATTTAATATAGATTTACTTTATTTTATTGATATATTATTAAATAAATTATGTCGCGTAGTGAAAATGTTAATGATGATTTTATTTTATTTCTCATGTTCTCAGATCGAAGTATGAATCTTTATGTGAGAACTCATTTATTTATCTCGTATGATTCATTTTTAATGATTGTTATTATTTATTATTTCAAATCTACTTACGTATATGTGCACTTCGCACCTTATATATTATTATACTCTACTTCGAAAATTAGAGGGTTAGCATTTAACAATATTCCTTCATGCGGGGTGGCTTTGGTTGTTTAGTCCTCTTGTGCTTATTAATAATCTCTGTGAGACTTCTTCCTCCTGTAGATTTATCAAATTTTGTTTGGGGTTTTATGCTCGAGGAATCTGTTTTCAATCTGTGTCGCGTTTAATTTTTTAAAGTCGTTTCACTTTTAGGTTTTAGTTTACAACTCTTTTTTCTTGACTATTATATTCGTTATTATTATTCTCTCCCCTCTGGTTAGTTATATTTCATACAGAGGGTTAAGTATTTAGATAATTATGGGTGTATTTTTTACAGATGGGTGATTAAACCAACGGGCTTTTCGTCTGACTGTACTCTTATTAGGGTCAGTTTGTCATATATAGGGGCTCCGTAGAATATCAATTTTCCCATTTCAATCGTTTGTTTAGAGTAGAGATTTGTAGACAATGCACGAGAGAACGTTAGTATGTACGAAGAGGAGACAAGAGAGCCCCGAGAGTGACAGAGTAGAGGGAGAGTAGATGAAGAGATTAGTAGATTTGAGGAGCAGATATCAGACAGAGAGAGTGAGACACGAGAGATTGAGAGAGAGCAGCAGAGGCGAGAGGTCTTCACAACGCAGAGCAGGGGGGAGGAGCACAGCTATTTGCATTCGAGCACGATTATTCGAGGCAGAGAGAAGAGGAGGTGGAGAGTGTCTAATGGTGAAAATCCCAAGATTTGCCTAAAAATTAACTTAATCTTATTCTACATAAAAATGTACTGCTAGGGCTATTCTTAAATATATCGTATTCAATCAAATTCTGTTCTAGCAATTGAGATCTCCATCTGCGTGACCCCAAACATGTACCATTCACAGTTTTTAATCAAATGGTGATTAAACACGGATTTCACTGTGGTAAGGTTGGTTTTTATTTATAGATATTTCTGGTTCGCTGTAACCGCCTTTCCCCTCTTTCGAAAGCTTAGAATCAAAGTTTTCATCCGACTCGGGTTCAACGGCGTTCGTGTCTTAATTGGCGAGGGTTTTGACTCTTATTGGACAATAGTAATAACTTCACAATTTTTTTCATAGGATGTTAAAATTTTAAGTAAATTCTACTTACCTTGGGGATTTCGGGTGGGGGAAGGGGGTCCTCTTGGGTTATCTAGGGAACTTAGTCAGCATATTGAGGGTCGAAAGGTTGAGCATTCTGTGGAGGAGAAGGTTTCTATTATTATACAGTGAAACAGTCATAACATCTGCCGCAGAGCACATCCATTTCTGGAAGTACTCGCATCTTTTATAATCTTTTTCAGAGGTACTACACCAGAGTCGGAAGGTGTGAGTATATATATTATAAACTACTTTTTTCAGGTCGTGAGTTCTTTAGTGTTATCATAGAGATATTTTATTTCGTGATTCGCTAGTATTTTATACGTAAAGTAAGTCCAGATATAGTGATCGTATCTACGGTGAGTTTATTTTTGGTTTCGTCGTACTACTCACTGAGAGCCGACAATAGCTGATCATTAATTACGGTATAGTTATAAAAATTTAATTCCTTCGCTTCATTAAGTCAATGGATATGCCTCAATTCACTGTTTTCTTGCTTCTTAAGCGTTAATTCTCAGAATCTCAAAATAATCTAACAATGAGTATAAATCAGATTATCATCACCGTAAGGTAATCGATAATTAATACTTTATTTACGTGATATAATCCTGAGATAATTACCGCTTATCTTAACCTAGCAGAATTTGAAAATGTAAATCAGTGTTTCTAAGATGACGTCACGCAGATAATCTTACTATTAGCAGTAATTTTTTGCTACATTATTACCGTGAATTACCATTTTTGAGAGTTTATTTATTTTAGTGAAAGTGTATTAATATAGTATTATATAATATAATATATTACGGGTATTTATTAATATAAAAATAATATATAATGAAATAGTAATTAAGTATATTATCATGAGCTCATAGATTTATATTTATTATCTCAACGATATAAATAAACTAAATAAAATATATAAATTTTCATTTTAATATAATCATTACTATTACTATGTTTATTATATATGAACATTAAAATGATGTATTAGTATTATTATAGTTTAAGTATTACATAAAGAAAGTGTTTTCTTATTTAAACTGTATATAGTACTAAGTAATAATATTTACTAATCATTTTTTATTTCATAAATATAATATATAGTATAATAATATAATATAATTACAGAATCTTATAATTTAATAAAGTTATATTTCATTTTGAGTCCTTTATCCGCAGCGGACAAAGTCGATGTGTGACTAATCAATATAAATCTTCCACAACCAAAAGTAAAGAGGTTATAATTTAAATTGTACTGGAAATATTTCACATAAGTTTCGACTCAACAAATAGACTGTGTGAGGAAGGCACGAAACATAGACCCAGAATCAACGGCTTGTGGGGTATAGAAAGTTGATTGCTTGTTCAATTGAAAAGGAAGTTGGCAGCAATATTTATCTAAATTAAGCATAGTGTTAATTTGTGATATCACAGAACTTTCCCTCTTGTACACTCGGATTATAAAACTTATTAGTTGAAGAACAGTTTATAAGTTTTTCGAATTTATTATGGACCAGGTATGAGTGTCGGCCGACGAGCTAAGATGCTGAGCGCACTCTCGCTGTTTAAAGTAAGGCATGCAGTTATCATTCATAGACAATTCACATTCTTCTATTATGTTAGGAGGATGTCAAGTGAAGGAGGTTTCTTAATGCCCAACTCTAGAAAAAGATTTATCAGAAAGAGCTAGTGTCCGTTAAACTGAAACCATCTACACAACTGGGACTAGAAATTATAGATCGATATATAGAGAACGTTGAAACATAATGCTATATATCAAAATGGACAATTCAGAAAGAGAGTAGGAAGGAGAGTAAGCTTCAGTCTGACGCAGCAGCGAAAAGTTTTGATACTGAGCAGCTCAATAAAGCTCCGAGAGGCAATAACCAACAGGAGCACCTAATTGTCAAAGAGAAGAGACGTTGCTAAGAGAATGTAGAAAAACCACAGGAGGATGTGATACTATTATCGTACTTAAATATATTTCCCTAACTCAAGTATTATTACGATCAAATGCATTCCTCGTATATATAAAAAAAGTGCACAAGCAACCTAGAATTGTTTGTTACTATGCACCGAGGGCTTTGATCAGAAAAATGCTTTTACTTTCGATACCTTCTACACTAGGAAGAAATTATTATATAGAAAAGATTGCAAGTACTTACAATTAAGTTTTGCGAGGAGGAGATATATAAACTTAGATATATGGGGTATCATATACAAACAACTCTAATTGTAAGTTTTTTATAATGTGTTTTTTTTTTTTTCTCATAGAGACTTATGTAGGGTTGTTTTGTTCTTATTTGAATAATTTACACACTCGTGACAGTTCATCAAAGCTGCTCACTAGTCAATTTTGTAGTATTTTTAATATTAATATAAAGGGGTGGGGTTATTTAAAAATAAAAACTAGGGATTTTAAGTTTTGCCTTGGTAGATATTACTATAATTGTGGAACTCTTAGGGTAAGAAATTTTATATTTTTTTTTCTCATTTTTATAACTTTATTATTATTGTATTATTATTTAGGGCGACTAGTCGGCTCGAGTATTCTTCAGGATGAGGGTGCGTGGGGCCACAACGGGAGACGCGCGGGGCCTCGAAGAGCAGTCCATTGGGCCCCCGGTACCCTGGAAACATTTTTTTAGACACTTAATAAGTCATCTTCTTTAGTGGTGGAGGTAATTTCCGTAAGTTTTTAGACATAAGCTTATTCATCTAGGAGTGCTACAAGACAGAGGTTTTTTTAGTAATAAGTTAAATCCGTATGAGTATTATATAATAATTACGTATATTATTTTTAGGCTATATAATCTAATATATACTTATATAGTTATAACGATTTATATATATATTATCTTTATCATTAGTAATATATATTATATAGTCTATAGTACGTAGTGGGGTATATTATACGGCTTTCGTTTAATTAGATACTATATTAATAAATGCGTTAACTATTCTGAGTTACTAAACGTTTACGTCGAGAGAGATCTATATAAATAAGATAAAAATTTATTTCTCTTGTCTATGGCACCCTCCCTGAAAAAATAAAAATTTCCCTGGAATAAGAGGCACCAATAGGTCGCAAGTGTAATTATAAGATATTAGTTTATTTCTAAATAAATTTAAAAAAAGTATTATTTGTCAATAACCGTTATTGGAAACTACGTATTATTACCCTATCTCATATTGTAAATAATTTATTCAACGACTCACTTTATTTTCCTAGACTATATTTAGCGATGTGAATATATAGATAATCACTCAGTACAATATATTTTATAAATTATAAATAATATTATTATTGATTTAAATATTTACGTAATTATTTTTTATAATATTTATTTATCAATTTAATTTATTATTATTATTATAAAATAATAGTAGCTTTAATAGTTTATATATTTCACTCATAATATTTAATCTATTATTACATTTTAGCAGTATGGCACAAGTTCCTTAATAAATTTCAGAGAGACACGGCGGGTTGTTTAGTGCTCCAAATATTAGATTTGATTAATATACCTATATTATCTCGTAGAGAAATTTCTACCCAGGCTCCGAATAGTTTAATTGGTTTTCTCAGTAATAATTTTATTGACGGGAGGAGATATAGTCTTCGGCTATACAGAAGTGGTTAGTTTGTTTTTTACTTTTTCATATTCAAATTTATATCATGTTATTAGTTTTTTTGTTTTTGTTTAAAGTTTAAACCTTAGGCAAGTCCATAAATAATATATATTTACTTTTATCCTTATTCTCTTTATTAATTTCTTGACAATAACGTGCAATTCATCATCCTTCAATTATTTTGTGGTACGCAATGCATTTTTCACACGAGAAAATATTTGGGACGTGGAAAGTCTATTTCTAGGGTAATCTTGGTATTACTTGTAGTCGCGTCGTCGTGGTTGGGAGCGTTTAGTGTATAATAGGTTAGCAGTTTTAGGCTTTAGGCTACTTACTGTTTTCACTACGAGCTCTACCGTCTTAGGATTTTAGGGATCTTTTACGAGTATATGTTTAGGCTTAGGTTTTAGCTCTCTAGTCTACTAGATCGGTTTTATGAGTCTCTACGCGCTCGGCTTACGGGATTATTTTTAACTTTACTAGGTTCTCTTTAGCGCCTCACAGAGTATGGCTTAAGGGTTTAGGCTGGTTAGGTTGTTCTAGTCACTTCTGCTCTTACTCTTCTTAGGTTTCAGGTACGTGGGTCTTGGGCGCTTCATACATTAGGGCTTCATACTTAAACATTACAGGCGTCCTTATGTACAATTATTTGTACATACACGCGTATATAACATCATAGGTTAATTTACTATGGAGCATTTATTCGTATACGTTTAATTCTCAACATCACGTACCTAAATATATTATTATATATATATATATATATATATATATATATAATATATTATATATATTATATATATATATATATATATATATATATACTTCCTCTTTTCTGAACTTCACTATTTCTGGCTAAATATATTTTACATGTAAATTGATTTTGTGTGTGGTTTTTTTCCCTCTTATGATCTACATTTTCACCCCTAAAAATGCCCCAATGTTTTAATCCTTCTCGGCGGTCCATAAATTTTTTATCGCCCTCTTCATTTAGACTTGTACCTATATATATATATGTATATATATATATTATACTATATATTATATATATATATTAATATAATATATATATATACTATATATAATTATATATATATATATATATACATATATATATAATATTATATATATATATATATATATATATTATATATATAATACCATATATATATATATTAATGAAGCTTACGGTATGAAATCTTTGGAGTGATTGATCTTGCAATTTGATGATATTAAAATCAAAGTAACAATAATGATGATATATATTTCTTTTTTAACAATAAATTAAAGGCATGAGCTTTCGACCTGTCTATCGACCCTCTTTTTCAGATGCAGTTCTTTTTATAGTAAATATAAATAAATAATAAAAATTAGAAAATAAAAATTAACAAAATTAATATCAATAAAGTTTTTTTGACAAAGATTTTTGAACAAAAGGGTAGATGATAAATGTAAAGGTTCACTCAATCATGATGGGATCTATCATGAATGTTACGATACTACACTCCTCACCTTTTTCCAAAAATCTTGTCCAAAAACTTTTTTATGATATTTAATATTTTGTTAATTTTTTATTTTTAATTTTAATTATTTATTCATTTACTATAAACAAACTGAAAGGTTTGGCAACATCGCATTAGACCGAAAGCTCATGCCTTTAATTTATTGTTAAAACAGGAATGTTATTTATGGAACTTATTCTATTTGATTTTACCTCCTATTTTAATTTTGCTGTTAATCCTTCAAGACTTTCCCATACCCTAAGCTTCATTATTTATAATATTCCTTCTAGCGTCTTATACTAATTAAGTTACTATATATACTTATATACTATTTATTTATATATATATAATATATATATAAATATATATATTTATAATATATATATATATATATATATATATATATATATATATATATATATATTATATATATATATATGCACAGGCGGTGGGTTTTTCAATCCCAGAG
The DNA here is from genome assembly GCA_015478945.1 of Trachelipus rathkii. Taxonomy (NCBI): domain Eukaryota; kingdom Metazoa; phylum Arthropoda; class Malacostraca; order Isopoda; family Trachelipodidae; genus Trachelipus; species Trachelipus rathkii. Next base: position 18,438 of record JABUQX010061865.1, read on the forward strand.
AAAAGGAAGTAATTTCTTTTATCTCCCATTATATGCCTTCTTTTCTTTTTTTACATCTTCTAATTGCGATTAATATGCAATATTTAACATATTTATATATATATATATTATTATATATATTATATATATACTATAATATATATATTATATATAATAATCTATATATATATATTATATATAATATATATAAATAAAATATAAATTATAATATATATATATATATATAATAATGAATTTTAACATTTCTAATAACACCTCACCTCCCACCGCCACCGCTGCTGCTGCTGCTGCTGCTGCTGCTTCCGCTGCTGCCGCTGCTGCCGCTGCTGCCGCTTCTCCCCCCAGTAATGTTACCCAGTTTTCGAATTGTAATGGGCCTTCCCTTATTTCCCATTCGATCAATCTTTTATTTTCAATTTCAACCACTACGACTAAATTATTTAATTTTTGGTTAGAACAATTATCGCATTTACTAAGAGTATCTCCCGACATAGTATAGGCGTAGCAGGGAAATAGTTCTTCTTCCGACGAGAAACTGAAGATCAATTCTAACGTCTTCACCCCCGTTTTTGAGGCCAATAATCTTACCCGACCGTCGCTAACGGCGGTAGATGGGTGTTTATGGGTTAAACGAACTCCGATTTTTTGCAAATTAAACAACGACGAGATTTCCATAATTTCCTCGATAACGTTATAATCCACAGTTAATGTAGTTAATTCGTTAAACGAGGGAATACTAAGCTTCCGCAATTCGATAGAAAAATTAAATTCTACGAATGTTTCGGTCGCTTTTAAATCCTCCAAATCGGTTTCGCTAAGCGAAGCGTTCGCCGACTCGCTTAAAACAAGAAGGGTTTACCTATATAATTATATGATTTTTGAATTAGAGTCCCAATTTCTCTAGACTATGTGTATAGGCGCGTTAAATTCCTCAGACAGGCGCGGAAGTTCTGAAAAAAGAGATTAACATGAGTAAGAAAGAGAATATTAAGAAGAGAATTTATTTAAAGGTGTTTCGCTTTTTGTGAAAGAGTAGGAATAAAAGATTTTGCCTTGGAGTTGGACAGTAGTGTTATTTTTTAAACACAATCTTTGCAGTTCTGGAGAGAAATGTTGATCGTATATTATTGTGTACGAGAGAAAGAAACTGCGAGTGTTTAGTTTGAAGTTTTAGATAACTAGCTAGAGGAAATATGTCTAATTGCTTCGAATTTTCAAAGAGGTGATTATTAAAATCCTCTAAGATTAATATTTAAAATCAAGTGATTATATATATTTTATATATATAATATATTTAATATATATATTCTTTATATCTACTAGTAATTTTATTTACTTTTTATAGTATAGGTTGAGACTATATTAATAAGTGTCGATATAAATTGTTATGTTTCTACTATATATTATATATCTTATCATCAATAATAATATTATATAGTTAAAATTCTCATTATGAATTTTACATAGGACGGTAAAAGGGGTTTTTTCAAGAGTAACCTCCGGAGAGGAAGGTGCTTCAGAGTAAGTGTACTACTGTTTAATTCATTGCTCCTTTTCCTATTATAATATTGTCGTTTTCATTATACTTGGTGGCTAATCTTTTTTTTTAACATCTTCTATTTCCTTTAGACGAAATATAATCTACGGAAGACTGTTTTCTAATCTCATTCTTTTATATTACTATAAATAGGTACTACGCTCAGTACTGGTAAAGCGGCCGTTACAATCAGCTATAAACTAGTTTAACTGGGTGGACATATATATATATAAAATTTACATTATTAGGTTTATAAGGGTGATAATAAGGGTTATTATATATGAATTAGCCGCGTATATCTTTGTATTTCTATTTATTTGAATTTTATTTATACGAGTTACAATACATTTATTATTATTCCAGAATATCAAGTAATAGCTTTACCTCAGTAAATATTTTATCTTATGTATCTAATATGCTTGAAATCGATTAGCGGAACGCTGGGTTCTAATAATTCATTTTAGCTGGTGGTAATTTATTGCCTATACGTGTCATAACTATACGTGAGTGAATTTACATATATCAAATATATCGTAAAGAAGTAAATATATTAATATAATCTACGTGATTCGTTATACTATAGTATTAAGGGATAAAATTACTTTTATAGAGGATATCCTACTGAGTTATATCGTGATACATAGAATAATATGAAATCTTTTTACTATATTTACGTATTCAACTCTTTGTACAATAGGATATTATATATCTTATTATACACTATTATTTTTGTTTTATCTTACCGTTCGTTAAAACGTTTTATATTCGATTACTACTACTCGTAATAATATCTGGTTATATGTATTTCGAGACTGCTACACATGCAGTGAGTTTTGTCGATAGACGCTCGCGTAAAAAGTACCAGAAGTGGTGAATGTACAACCTATCAGAAACATCTAAAGAAAAGGAAAAGAAACGAAAATATCATAAGAAAACACATCTAAAGGCTGATACCTTTTTGCGTAAGTTATAAATAAGTTAAATATAAAAGTGGTTGTAACTATATTTTAATTATCACTTTTCTCGTTGTTTTTGTAGAATCTCTATTTCATTTCTTACTTTACTTTCATTTGTCTTTCTATTTATCGAAAATTGTAACTGCTATTTCATAGTTTTGAAGTTCTTTAATAATTACGTTAACTTTACATTATCATTTTCTTAACTGCTTTTTTCTCTTGAAATTCCTTCTATAATTGATTTACTTTTATATATAATAACATATTTCTAAAATTTCTAATATTTTAAAAATTGTTTTTTATTAATGATATATCCGTATTTTAAATATCTGAGATGCGTATTAGGTAGCAAATTATCAATTTATTAATTTCTCCGTTGTCCATACTATATTCTTTTCTTTTTATTAAACTTTTTTTCTAGATAATGAGACTATTTAATATTATAAACCATATTAGTTATTATTTAAAATAAATTGAAACTTTAATCTTCTTTCTTTCTCATTATCGTGAAGCTGTGAAACGAGTCTTTTGAATAGTTATATATTGCGTGTGAATTCTGCCTTTATCCCTTCGAAGTCTACGCTTCGTAGTTTCATTATAAAGATTTTCATCTTCTTCGTCCTGAATAGCGTAAAGCGGTGTCTGAAAACTTCTCCTCTTCGAACACTTTATGCCCTTTTAATAAAGGATGTTACGATATAATACTCTGAACCGAGCCGTGGTAATCGATTTTCTTTTTTTCGTATTATTTCAAGGCCAATAAAGAAAGCGTGAGTGGTTGAAAAAAAGTTTGTTTTTATTTTTTTAACTAAAAAATACCCAAGATTATATCGCCACAAAGATGGAAATGAGTCAGGGTCTCTTCGGCCTCAAACGGGGGACGGAACGGGGGGTGACCTCCGTCCCCCCCCCTCCTGTTCCCCACCCGTCGGCCCCGAGCCCCTTAAAAATAATAGAATAATAAATTAAAAAAAAAATTTTAAGGAACTAAATATTATACATATATGATACAGATTATTTATTATGTAAATTAAACAACATGTGGCAACCGTCTTTTCTCTTCTTCTATTGGAGTTTTTAAGTTCACGTCAACCTGTGCAATGGTTTATGTATTAACCGATTTTAGTGTTCAGTCTGATAATTCTCGATATATGTCTTTTTTATGTTAACATCCTTTTTTTAAAGGATAAGTTCGCGCCCTCCCTTCTTCTACTTAATTTTTTTTTAATCATGTCTTTTAAATATGTAGTTAAACCCTTATTTTTTTAAATATTAATCCAACGCCTGACCCTCGCACCTGTTGGCGGGAATATGTGATTTGGTTATATTATGTACTATATATTATATAGCTATTATCTTCTCTCTGTATTTATAGCTATAAATATATCTATACCCCTATATAATATATTTACCGTTATATTCATTTATTATTTCTTATATATATATATATTAATATATATATATATATATATATAAATATAACTTAATACTATATATTATATATTATATATATATATATTTATTTATATATATATTAATATATATTAGTTTATTAATATACTATATAATTATAATATATATATTTTATACATACACCTTATTAATTTACACATAGGAATATATTTATATTATTTGTGTATATAATATTCTTTATTATTATTTATGATTAGTTTGAAACTAAGGAGACTAGAAAATAGATGATTATATTTATTGTAATTTATAATAACAGAAATTTACCTCATTACCCTTTTTACATTTCCCTGATTTAGCAAATTTGAACTTTCTTTATCTAATTTACGTGTTATTTTCTTTACGGTTTTATACTTGTTTTCTTTTGAAGGTTTGTTAATTTTAGTTGATTGGAAAGAATATAGAGTCTATGTTTTTTTCCGTTCTTAGTTATTTTTGATTATTTTCTTTTGACCATTTTTAATCATCGCCTAATTAATTTACGTTGTAAGTTCATAATATTAAATATCCCTCTAAAATCATATGTGGTTTATTCAATTTTATAATTCTATAATTATAAAAATTCAACTTTTTATAAATTTTGTTTTCCTTCCTTTTTCTGTTTTCTAGTTTTTGGACTTTTGCTCTTTTAATTTCGGTTGCATTTTCTTTTGATTGCTATATCCTCTGGCCTGTCTATGGAGTTTGGTGCCCTCATACATCTTAGGGTCGTGTTTGTTTTTCTCTCTTCTACTCTTTATTATTTGCTAGCTTCTCCTTTAAAAAGGTGTGGTGTTCTTTATAGTTCTTTTTTTGTTTCTTATTTTTCAATCTTCTTCTAACTTCTCTTTCACTAGTCAAATGCTTTTTTTCTCAGTTCTCCTTCTCTTTCAGCTCCTTCGATTAACTTTTCCTTCTACTTTCCCTTTTATGAATTATTTCTGCTATACATTACGCGACACTATTCTTTCTGAATCTCTCTTCTCTCTCTTCTACTCTCTTCTCTTCTCTCTCTCTCTCTCTCTCTCTCTCATCTCTCTTTCTCCTCTCTCCTCTCTCACTCTCTCTCTCTCCTCATACTTTCTTCGCTATTAGAATGAGTTCTGCTTTTCTCA
>JABUQX010061866.1:0-42500 GCA_015478945.1 Trachelipus rathkii
TTTCCTTCGCTTATATTTCTGCTTGTTAGTCAGCCTATCTTTAATTGATTAGTTGCATAGTTGTTTTTGGTTCCTTAATAACTTTCTTGCCTTATTTTTACATTCCTCTTCTTTCCTATATTATATATACAAATACAATTATACTAATTTTACTCCTAAAGGATAACATTTACATATAAAAAAAAAAAATTTGAAAAAAAAAAAAAAATCTCCATAAACCTTAGCATTTTGAGTACCCCTGATTTTGGACCGAATTGCCCCGTCTTACGGTATATATATATATATATATATATATATATATATATATATATATATACCGTATATATATATATATATATATATATATAAGATATATATATATATACTATATATATATATATATATATATATACCGTATATATATATATATATATATATATATATATATATATATATATATTATATATATATAGTATTATATATATATATATATATATATATATATATAATATATATACTATATTATATATATATACTATATATATATATATATATATATATATAATTATATTATATATACAACTATATATATATATGTATATATATATTATATTATATATTATATATATAATTATTATAATATATATATATATATATTATAGATATATATATATAATATATATATATATCAGAGGTAACTTCCTACACTCGTGCTACTCATGCTTAGCACGAGTTATTATTATAGAAACGAACGATCTTCTTTAAATTTTGTAAAGCTATGATAAAATTCTTATTTTTTTGTGAAAATAGGTCATCTGAAAGAATACATCACATAGCTAATACAAATGAAAGATGTATGTAAATGTTAAACAAAGTGTAAAATCATAGCCATTTGAATAATGCTTAGTTTTTAATCAATATAAATGGTAACTGCTCATGCCTCTCCAAAAATGCGGAAAGAAAATTTGAAGACTGTGTACTATTCGTGAATTTAATTTCTTTACAAGTTGTTGTTTTTTTTCCTGTCTAGTAATCTAAATAAAGCAGCTCTTTTTATTTTTAAAAAAAGTTATTTAAATTAAACATTTTTACTTGTCTAATGCACCATTTCAGATAAAAAAATAATTTAATATATTTAAATTCTAATATCTGAATTTGAAGTAAAGCAATAAGGTACCCATTATACCAATTGGGCTATATGCAAAAGAAAACTGTAAATATGGATAACTCAAATATCTCACAAAAATTTTTGTTATATATATATATATATATATATATATATATATATATATATATAATATATATTATAATATATATATATATAATATAATATATAGTATATATAATATATATATATATATATATGAGAGAGAAGAAGAGAGAGAGAGAGAGATGAGAGAGACGAGAGAGAGAGAGAGAAGAGAGAGAGAGAGAGAGAGACGACGGAGGACGAGAGAGAGAGAGAGAGGAGAGGAGAGAGAGAGAGAGAGAGAAGGAAGAGAAGAGAGAGAGAGGAGAGAAATAGAGAAGGAGGAGAGAGACGAGAGAGGAGAGAGAGATGAGAGGAAGGAGATGAGAAGAGAAGGAGAGAGAGGAAGAAGGAGAGAGAGAGAAGAGGAGAGAGAGAATGCGGAGAGAGAGAGAGAGAAGAGAGAGAGGGAGAGAGAGAGAGAGATGAGAGAGAGAAGAGAGAGAGAGAGCACCTGATGGGAGGAGAGAGGGAAGAGACGACGAGAGAGATGAAGAGAGAGAAGAGAGAGAGGAATGCGGGTTTTTATACCTTAAACTGTGAAATATTGTATTAAGGCTTTTTTCGTTTTTGCATTTTGTGCTTTACGAAACATTAAGAAATGGCATTCAGTTTGCGTTCGTTTTGTAAAACTTAGCGAAAAATCGTGAAAAATGATCACCAAACGTAAGGAATTTCTTAATTCTGTAAGGTTGCTATTTCATGTGCTTGCCGAACTTAGCAAGTTCTTACGAAAAAATATAAAAAACAAGATGGCAGCGTTGTAGGCCTGTTTAAATTGATGAATAAAAATTCAATAAAATTAGCTTTAATTCTAATTTCTTCCAAATGGCATAAACTCCATCACAATAGTTGATCAGTTATTTGTAATATGAACCATTTGTTATTTTTTTATTTCTATTTATTTCAAAATCACAAGAGCCGATTTCAATTCTTTGTAAACAAAAGTGAATTTTATGAAAAATCGCGCTCGTCTATGGACGATATTCGTGCAAAAACTGGGTAAGCATTTCTTATCGAGCGTAAGCTCAAATGACAAAAACGATAACGGTCTAACTCGATCGACAATATCGCGTTACAAACTCCAGCAAAAATCTAACTTTTTTTGCTCAAGCGATATCATTTTCTGATTTTTAAACTTTGTAGACCCGTAGAACTTTATATAGTATATTCCTATTTTACTTAATAAATTTACTGATCCACTTATCCAAATTTGGCTTACAGAAACTAAGTTAAGAGCTCACAATATGGATATGACAAGAGAGACTCCACTTGTTAATCTGACAAGTTTTCAGTAGAATATGTAAGGTGTAGCGGAAATTGAAAAGTTCCGGTTCCGAACGGAACTTTTCCAAGGTTCCAGTAGGTTCTGGTTTCCAGCTTACATCCCTAGTTCAGGATGACAATCTTAGGGGTTAGGTGTGAGAAGAAATTGATAAAATGCGGAATGAACATATTAGAGAAAGTTATGTTTGGTATGAAGAAAGGGGTAAATGAGAGAATAAATGAAAGTACGTTGAGATGCGTTTGATTATGGTGGAAAGGCAACTGAATTGACAGTCGGTTGCGTTTAAGCGGATGTTATAGTGAGTGAGTTGTGTGGAATCAACCAGCTGGGAGACCGAAGAAGAAAGTTGAATGGAGTCAGTAAAGGAATGTCTGGAGGAGAAAATGTTAGTTTGGCAGAGGCGAGAATAAAGCTGCATGAATAGGAGTGAATGGCGGGGTTTGTGAGGAAGTATGGTTGTGGCCCACCTGGACAGGGGATGAACCCTACCTTGACGATATGCCATAGTGGGAGTCCGTCGCGGTCCCGTGAAGCTCTTAGGGTGGATTTTCTCACTGCGTATGAGTCTCACTAATAGTATAGAGGCGGTGGTAAGGGACTGGGCTTTCTTTCGATTGTAGTCATATGTATTCTACTACTTCTCTTTTCTGATGCATGTCACACACCTTACCCCCAGTCTTGGGAAAAAAAAAGGATGATGATGATTATATATATATATATATATATATATATATTATATATATTATATATATATATATATATTATATATATATATATATATATATATATATATTATTATATATATATATAATATATATATATTAATTACCCAAAGGTTAAATAAAATCTAGTAATATTATATAGATTCTATTGGGATATTAATGTTACTTTCACAACCAAGTTTTTAATTACTGATTTATGTAAAATACAATTGTTGTTTCTATTAAGGACTTCAACATGAGCAGTTGTTTATCATATATCATATATATATATATATATATATATATATATATATATATATATATATATATATATATATATATATATATATATATATATATATATATATATATATATTTTTTTTTATATAATATATATATAGGTAAACGTAACTCTTCTTACCTATCGTATGATTGTAGATTTTACTGTATATCCATTATATTTCGATAAAGGTTATAAAAACAATTTTTATTTTAATGTGAATACAATGAATATTAGTTAAATTTAAAAGAAAATAAAAAACATCAAAAAATGACCGAAAAGTAGCTTCATTTTTTTACAAAAAAAATTAAACTATAAATTTATATTAGAACGCGTAAATTATTAGTATTTAGCTGAAATGAATGTAAGTGACATATACAAACTTTGTTCAAGTGACTGGTCACTTATAAGTTTTTTTCAATATTTCCAATTAATTATGACGAATAAGAAATGTAACACATGCAATATTGAATGTGACCTTAAGAAAAAAAAGCGAAAAGTTCTTTTTTGTTGTCATAAGAAGAACATAAGAACATAAGAAATATAGGGACAGTAAGAAGCCAAATGGGCCTATCGAGACTGTCCCAGTCAACCCACTAACCAAACATGCTCTCATGCAAATCCACAAAGCACCCTAGGGCTTGTTAAATTCCTGTAACTAAAATCCACCAATTTGGCTTAGTCAAAAAAATGATATATGATACCCAAACCATCCACATGCCTTAATAACTAAGTTATGGTCACACATGCAGTAGCTATAACATTAATAACTACTATAACTAAAAACCAGCCAATTTGGCTTCGTCTAAATATACTATATGATACTCAACCCATCCATATACCTATCCAACCCTTTCTTAAATGTTGCAATTGAGTCACACTCAACAACCTCCTGTGGCTAACTATTCCAAAATTTAACAACCCTATTGCTGAAATGAATGCTTTCTTATATCAAGATGGCATGCTTTCTTCTTAATTTTCTTGTTATGTCCCCTGGTCTCCCGTCCGTGCTCTACTATGAAGAATTTATTGGTCTCCGTATTATCAATAGATGTAAAAATTTTGTAGACTTGTATCATGTCCCCTCTGAGAAATCGCCTTTCTACAGAAAACATTCCTAACTCCTTCAGCCTCTCCTAATAGCTCTTACCCTCAAACCCAGAAATTCATCCTTGTTGCTCTAGGTGTTACACTCTCTTAGGCATATCTAAGTTCTTTCTTTAATAAGGCGGCCCCAAACTTATGCACATACTCTATTACTGGCCTAACATAGCTAGCTATTATACAGTTTACTGATTACTTCCTTGCTCTTTGTAAACATTGCGATTTATTATGCCCAGCATCATATTAGCTTTTTCCTTGCGTCCAACATATATTAAGCTACTTTCCCCAAAAAAAATTACTGCTTTATAATCAACACCTAATCTTTTTCTGGTCCACCAGGACTCAAGCAATCCCCATTCATTTGTAGTTAAAACTTTTATTTGAGTAATATGAAGAAACCTTACACTTTTTACTATTAAAATTCATTTGCACTTATCTGCCCACCCAAGATCATTTTGAATCTTTATACATCCCTCACTATTCCTAACTGAGGTGGCCACTTTGGTATCATCAGCAAACTTAGAAACCTTGCATTTAAGTCACTGGTCTAAATCATTTATATATATGAGAATCAGCTCCCTCTCTCATGATGCAGCTCAGCTCCTTCAGTCATCAACACACGTCATCGATGCAACGTGTACCACTTATTCCCATGGTGATGATCCGTCCTCTGGCTCCTTCAGTTGTAACACACACTGCGTTTTCTTACTCTCCACAACCAATCTTTACTCTCTTACACTGTATATAACACACTCCACCTTGGTGAGTGACCACATCTCCAATGATCTTCGTTCATCAGCTTTATGTGCGGGAAACCTTATCAAAAAGCTCTCTCAGACTATACATATAGTTGCTATAAGTATCTATAGGAACTGGTATTCTCACCTCGTCAATTTGCATCAGTCATATCGAATTCCAAAAATTCTAAAGGTTTGTCGCACAGTCTCCTCTGCTCATATCTGAAACCGACGAGATCCTGCTAATGTATGTTACAATACCTTGTTATCTTCTAAATATTTTTCTATATGACCTTCAGTAACTTTTCCAGAAACCTTTACAACCGGAGATTTGTGGCTTGATGGGTGAGTCATGCGATCTTAGATCGCGGCAAGGAGTGCTCTTTATAAAAAGGCACAAAGATGATTGCCTCATTACAGTCAACTGCCTTCCTCCACCAAATGTGTGTGTGCTTTAAAAATCTCATACTGGTACATACAGTGCCCTTTCGCAATGCTTGTACTTACCCTCTTTCAAAATTCTACCAATGTATACCATCAGGGCCTGCAGCTTTACCTTGGATCAATATGGTCTTAGTAAAACGTTAATATCTTTACACTCAAATTCCAAATTCTGTAAGCTCTATTTGTTACATGCATTACAAAACTTATTAGCTCCAAACTATTATCTAATCTTTCCTCAGTAAACATGAGCAAAAATTAAGAATTTAAAAATGTTGGACCAACTCCTATCTGAACTTAACTAAATTTTCATCCAATTTAATAGGACCTATTGTCCTATTCTTACTTTTAATTTATAAAAGCTAAAAAAACTTCTTCAGTCCTTATTACTATTCCTTGCTAAATTAAATTTCTGCCTCTCTCTTGCCTTTCTTATTGACTGGTTAAGTTCCTTTCGTGGTTCTGATACTTTTATAAATCATCTTCCCTATTACTTTACCCTGGAATATTTTAAAAAACATCCTTTTCGTTGATTTTCTCTCTTGTCTCTCTATTCCACCAAACAGGTTTTCTCTTCGCCACCCTAATGTGTTTTATTTTAAAAACATACTGACTGAAAATTCAATTAAAACTTGCTTAAAATGTTCCCACATGAATAAAACAGTTTTGGTCTTTTAAACTCTTTATCCCAGTTCAGTTATACTAAGGATGTCTCGTAATTTGGTAAAATCGCCATTTCGAAAATCTAGGATTTGTTCCTTATTAGCCTTGCAATTTGGGCCCAGATATCCCATTCATATTAAATCTAATTATATTATGATCAACTAAGTGCCTAAATCTCCTCAACTCAATGCTTATCACCGTACTTTCAATCATTAGTTATATTAAGGTCTAATAGTGGCATTGTGTCCTTGTGGGTTCAGGACCATCCTGGCTCAAAAATTATCTAGTATTACAATTATAAATACTGAATACTCTTGTCGTATTAGACAAGGAATCCATTGGAATGCAGGAAATTAAACAACACCCATTATGGACTATTACCTTTTCTTAACTGTTGGCATGCTGCTCAATTTTCTTTCACCATTTCCGCATCTAATTCTTGACTCTGGCAGGTTCTAATAACAAAGCCCCTATTCCTTATATGATTATTAAACATAAGGATAACCCATAACCGATTTCAAATATCGATGAATTAGTTTTAAAGTCCAGTCATTATACAGATTTGTGAATATGCTTTTAATATTAAAGCGCCACACCCCACCTGGTCTTTGCCTCTACGCTGGTATAAAAAAGTGAATATCCCTCTATTTCATATTCCTGAAAGGAGGTCTCCATATAATTTCTTCATTAAACATGCCTCATGTTATGCAAATAATGTCAAGAATTCTCATTTATGGTATAACTATCAGCTCAATCTTTTTTAATTTCTAAGGCTGATGAGCATGTGTAAAAGTATTTTGATATTGTCAAAATGCTTGTTATTGTTTATTAGCTAACATCATTATTTTGGAACCTGTAACAACACTAGTTTAATTATATCACCACTATTACCGTTACCATTGCTATTATTTGTATCTAGATTTAGCCCATCACCCCCAACTTTACCTAGTTTTTGCTAAACAAGTCTCCAAACTGTGCTGAAAAGCCCAACACCTTTACGGACTCAAGTGAACTCCATCTGTTGCAAAAATCTTTATTCAGAAATTCTCTCCACAAATCCAAAAACCTAATATTTTCGGAAAAACATAATAATTTCCTAACCCCTTCATTTACACCTAAAGCCCTACTCCCCCCAATTCCTGACCGGCACCTAACCTAGGTAAAATTCCCAGAAATCATGCACCTTCTTCCACTAGCTTTCATTCTTCTGAATCAATCTCCTTTAATCTGCTATTAATTCTTCTGACCTTCTACGACCTATCTCATTTGTACCCACATGCACAATCACATTTGAATCAACATTTGCAAACTCAATCTCCCTATCTATCCTATCCATGATATCACTCACTCTGTCACCTGGTTAACATACTCTCAATCGTTTTTTTATTCTTATTTTGAAAAATCCTATCTAGGTATCGTATCATTAGAGTCTCCAATTAGCATTGTATCCGTCTTCCCTTTAGAAAACTCAACAACATTACCATTGGCACTCACTGATCCCTCCCCATCTGGAAGACAGTCGAACCTGTTACTTCAGGTCACAGGCTGACTTTATTTATATTTTATAGATTCTTTAAATTATTATTTCTATTTCCTAAAACTCTAGTCCTCTGCCAAGACCTATTTAACTACTTATTCCTTTTCCCTTCATCTTCTCTGCCTAGGTGAATCCACTATCCTGTCTACCCCTAGTATCCCGCTCCTCCTCGCCTTGACATCCCCACTAACATTTTCTTAACACTTCTCTCCTTTCTCAACTCAAATATCAAATCATTCACATTTTCACTCAGTCTTGCAATCTCCTTCCTTAGCAACACATTCTCTGCATTCAAATCACAAGCAGGGCATCTATTCACATATTCACCTCTTACAGTCCCACAGTTATCACAAAGAGCATACATACTTTAAATTATTATCAACTTTAATACCTTGTACCTTCAATTTACCAACTAGTTTAAGTATCGCTAAAGCCTAAAAGAAATAAACTAAAGATTAAAACAAAGTTAAAAATGTTCATAAAGCTTATATCAAGCTTAGCCTAGGCTTTGTATTCTATATTACACAGAATTAAGAAAATTCTTTACGTTTGGTGAGCTTTTTTTTTTTTACGATTTTGTGCTGTTTGACAAAAACGAACTGTAATGTTATTAATTCTGTAGGGTTGTTTATTTCTTTTTATTTTATATTACACAGGAATTAAGGAAATCCTAACGTTTGGTTGAGCGTTTCTTTACGATTTTGCGGCTGTTTGACAAAAACGAATGCAAACTCGAGCGTTTTTTTCATATACGTTTCGTAAGAACATGCAAGAACGAAAAACGCTTTAGCGGGTCTGGCAACATCATCATCAGAGTATCCCTTTGTATCCCAGCCGTGTTACTTTTGCGTAAGTGTGAACCATCTTGCTGAAAAAATTTGTATAGTTAATTAGGCCTAAGTTGAAAAACTTTTTTCCTACCTATCTTGCTGTAAAAGTGTTAAAAATTATATTTTAAACATTATATTTCGGACATCTTTTTATAAGAGTATTAAAAATTTAATTTAATGAAGATTTTAATGTGGACCGAATTTCCCCACGCAAATTTTTAAACCTGGACCGAATGCCCATGTTACAATTTTTATAATTAAACATATTTATCTCTTGCCTGAATGACTCCAACAATTGCATTAAGGTTATGAACTATTTTTAAGTACTTTATCTTGGTACCAATAATGTAGGACAATTATTTTGACCTGTATTATTCTTAGCAATAACTAAAATTTACCCGATTTTATAGTGCTCAGAAAAGAAAAAAAAAATCTCAAAATTAATGACTTAAATTAAAGGTTTTCATTAAAAAATAAATTACCTAAGACATAAAAATACATTATTTTACATCTTTAAAGATATATTTTACATTGTATAGGCTTTTTTGGCCACTGGTCCGAATCACCCCCACGTGGACCGAGTTGCCCGACAGGGTTCGAGTCTCATCGGCTGTAGGCGGCCGCGTACGATACACGGTATATATAGATATATATATATATTATATATTATATATAATATATACTATATACTAGTATATATATATATATATATATATATATATATATATATATATATATTTCAATCTTACTTTAAGGAATTTGCTGAAAAATAGGATAAACAGGATTTACACCTAAAGTTAAATTTCGATCTTCTTTTTGTAATATAACAAGGAATATTGCAGTGACAACATATTTTTTCTTCTAATATTAGGTTGTTAAATTGGAGGAAGGCTAATAAATTATGTTCATCACCAATCAATTCATTAATAGATAAAACAGACATTTTAATAATTCAGTACTTCACACAAGAAACATAGATACACAAAAACGACATTTTAATAATTCACTACTTCACACAAGAAACTTAAGTTTAAAGTAAAAAATAATAAACACATTATCCTACATCAGCCACCATCAGAAGCGAAAAGCCAGTCGGCTTACTGTGAAACGCAATTCACGGACTATGTTCCCTTAGACACACATACGAACGCACTATGCATCCAAAGATAAATTTATTCCATATATATATATATATATATATATATAAATTATTATATTAATTTATACATAACAGTTTTATGTTGAATAATTGTAATTTTTTTTTTCGTAAATTTGTGGGTGTGTGCGAGTGTGTGAGGGTTTAAACTTATTTAATTTTTCATTTTTTACATATTTATTATAAAAACGGTTTTATCGTTTTAACATTTAAGGTTTTAGTGTGTGAATAATTTTAACCTCTTTTTTTTGGTGTCTGTTTGTCTTTGTTGTTTTTTGGTTTGGTGTGGTTGTGTGGGCGTGTGTATTGGCAGTTTTTCACAGGCGCGGCTTCTATAGACGTTTACTAACATCCGCGGCTTAAACTCTAATTCTGCATCCGTGAAATACCACCTCTCCTAACTCTAACCCTAACATTTTGCTCCTTGTCTGAGACACAGATGGCTAAGAATTCATCCTCTAACTCGTTTAAATGTATCCAACTATAACTTATTTCATAATTTCCGTCCGAAAAGGGTGGAGTTTGTGCCTATGTAAACATAAACACTTCCGTATAACACGTCCGAGAATCTCGAATTTCCTAACTTCGATGTTCTGTGGCTAAAATCTTTCTCCCTTCTCTTACAATAATCTTGTGCTTCTGCTACTTTTCTCCTAACAGGAACAGATTTTCACGCCTTTTTTGAATATCTTACTTACTTCTCACGAGACTGTTATATCTTCTCATCCAAATACTGAGGTCCTCTATTTAGGGGGATTTTCATATGTACACAACACTGAATGGTTGGGGTCCTCTCATACCGATTAAGGTGGAAGGAGCCGAATCATTCAGCATTCTCAACGATCTGGAGCAACTAATTAAAGACCCACACACATTCCGGATGCGTCCTAACCAATTCTTGAACACACTTGATCTATGTTTCACCACTAGTCCTTCTCTCTTAAATACACCACTTTCGCTCCTATCGGTAAATCTGACCACAACCTTATATCTCTTATTTTAATACTTCTCTCAAACAGCTCCATCCTGCCCTACTCGTTTTTTTCTGGCACTTGAATCGGGTCCGATTGGCGGGCCTTGCGTTGCTTCTACGCTAACTATAATTGGAATTACTGCTTTGTCTCTGGTTACGCTTCGACTTCTGCCGATAACGTGGAGCTGTAATCGTTGATGGATGAGCAGTTCATTCTTCTTCGACTAAATCTTTTCTCTCCCATAATCCATGGTTCGATCGTGCTTGTTCTCTGGGCCATTCAGGCTAGAGACAGTGCGTATCGGAGTGGAAAAATTCTCGTTCTCCTATCACTCTTCCTAATTTTCTTTCTGCTAGAAATCGTTGCAGGTATATTACTCTTCGACGAGCAAGCGGGCTTTCATCAAACGAAAGTGCGCTACCTCCTTGGTTCTCCTAATGATAAATCTTTCTGGCCTCTTGCCAAAAAAACATCTCTAACAACTTCTGTAAATCTTGTCTTCCTCCTCTTATTCGCTTCTGATGGTTCTGTTGCTATTCTCCAACTGAAAAGGCCAATCTCATTGGCCTCCTATTTCCTCAAACTCAACCCTGGACGATTCTGGCATTCCTATCATCCTCCTCCTTCTCCTCTCAGGGGTCCTATTGCCTTTGCCTGTGATTACATTCGATCGGGTGCATGGGCTCCTGAAATCTACGAACGTTAGGAAGGCGGGTGCCGGATTGGCATTCCTCCCCGAGTTTTGAGGGAGTGGGCTTCCGTGCTATCCCCGCCCATATTCTCTAATCTCTATGTCTCAATACTAAACCACTTTCCCTCAGTGTTGGAAGCAGCGCTCATGTCCAACCTATTCCGAAAAAAGGAAGCCGTTCTGATCTTCTAACTATCGCCCATAGCTCTTACTTGCATTCTATCTAAAGATCTTTTGAAACTCTTCTCAACTCTCATTTTCTTAGATCATCTGGAATCTCATTCACTTCTTTCCGGATCGCCAGTACGGCTTTCGGCGTGCTCGAGGTTCTACTGGCGATATACTTTTCCTATCTTACTGATTTATGTTTTCCGCCCTTAGGAACTACGGGGAGACTTCGTGGTGGCGCTTGACATATCCAAAAGCATTTGACCGGGATATGGCACCGTCACTGCTTCTCCAAGCTTCCCCTCCTGGGTTTCCCTCCTTCTCTTTGCTACTTATGTCTAGTCCTTTCAAACGCACGCAATATCGGCTGTTGTTTGATGGGCGACTTCTTTCTTCCTTTTCTTGTCAATAGGTGTGTTCCTCAGGGTTCAGTCCTATCTCCTACTTTATTCCTACTTTTCATAATGATCTTCTCACCTGCACATCTAACTCTTATTCACTCATATGCGATGACTCGGACCCTTCATTCTTCAACTCATTTTCAATTCTGCTCCTTCTTTTACTTCTAGAATTGCGACTCCCTCTTAATCTTTCCGTGTCTATTCTCGCTGATCGGATAGAATTTTCCGGGTGGGGTCGCTCAACCTTGTGAAATTCAATTTCTTTAAAAATCAACTTCTACAAAATCTCCCTCTCTAAAACACCTTCCAACTTCCTATCTCTTTTGACGGTCTCTCGTCTCCCTGTTGACCAATATAAACATCCTTGGCCTTAACAGAAACCAAAAAAATGTCTTGGAACCTCACATCACAACGGTGCTAGGGCGCCTCAAAGAAACTGGAGTCTGTTTAGACTGCGAGACTTGTTTTCCTCTTCTCAGTTGCTTCAGTTATACAAGGGGCCCTCATCCGGCCCTTTGTATGGAGTATTGCTCTCATATCTGGGGGCTCTGGTTTCACCCGGCTTTTGGATAGGGTCGAGTCCAAAGGCCAAAAGGCTTATAAAACTGTTCTGCATTTTCCAGTTCTCTTGACCCTCTATCTTTGCGGCGCGATGTTGGCTGCTTTATCTCTTTTCTATAGTACACGCAGCGGCAGGTGCTCGAGGAGCTTGTATCACTCGCGTACCTCCACCTTTACGTCCCCCTCGTAGAACTAGGGTGCTGTATCGCACATGAGTTTTTGTGTTGATGTAGGTAACTTCAGGCTAGTTCGCTGCGTTGCTTCCTTCTTTCCTCAACATCTGTTCTGTGGGAACTCTCTTCCATCTTCGTGTGTTTTCCTGCTGAATTTTTAATTCTCCCCAACTTTAAAGCCTGCGTCTGTGCCTCATCTGGCGAAATTTTTATTAGATTGTCTGACTCTGAGGGCGTGTAACACCCCCTCCTGATAGGGCTCTGCCCGTGAGTGTGGTGACAACTGTAAAAAAAAAATATATATATATATATATATATATATCTATATCTAAATGTTTTGATATATATATATATATATATATTAATAAGTTGGCTTAAATAAATATAAAAAAAATTTTAAACTTTCGTATTTTATCATTTCCCTCGCTTTCTTTTGATATTCTCAAATATATTTCAAATATACTTGATCCGATTGGGCAGAATGTAAGCTTTCTCCAATACTGTATATATATATATATATATATATATAATATATATATATATATATATATATATATATATATATATATATATATAAATATATATATATATATATATATATATATTATATATATAATTCGAGACCATATTTATATAACTTTACAATCTCCTATATAATCTTAAAAGGAAAACTAGTTGGAAAAATAAATATAAAAAACTTAAAAAAAATAATATAAAAGGACATTCCAATGCTTAGTAATTTATGCAAAACAAAATCAACAAATAAGATTATAATACACAAGCTTTTTGTGTTTTACTAAACTACATAAATGAATTTCTGAAAGGTATGATCACCAGTTAAAAACTTGAAGGCGATGTGAGGTGTATTTTGAAAGCACCCTACTGATTTTGGGCACAAAATTGAAATGGCCTTCTAACAACTCAAATATTTTCTAATGTAAAAGAAATAAAATTGAAATTTATAATGTGTAAATATGTAATTATGATATAAGAGAAAATACAATATTTATGAAATAGCTTATCAAAAAATTCTAAATCTCACCTCTATTTCTTGGATAAAAAATCATCATCTACACAGGAGTTGAATACTTTTATCTTGAATCATTCACCTTTGTTTAGGTCATCTGATTTTGGGTAAAACATCCAAGTGTATATGCTGCAACCAAGGGACACAGTGACTGAAATGAGGAATACAATTTCCGTATTATCCCACAGAAACATTAAAAGGAATCTCCCCATGCCTGAAAAAGAAAAAGATGTAGGTTACAAAGAAGTTTAAAAAATTAGATTTCTAAATGGAGAAAGCAAATTGTAATTTGTTTTTTTTGAATGTAAATAACTATATAATGCAGATGTAATTTTATTATTGAACTAGCCAGAGATTTAATTTATGTCACTCAATGAATAAATAAATGTTAATTATAATTAACTTCAAAGAAACAAGCTAAACATGTAAGGACTGATGAAAAGCAAGCAGCAAAACGCCTCCAGTGTATGCAGCAGAACGAAAATATGAAACATGTTAGAATAATATACCCTCATTAAAATTTATGAACCTCATATAATTTGAATGACAAATTTGAAAATAATTATTATGGCAGAACAGTAGTACAGTACCATACTACTGAGCAAAATTACCTTTGCTCTCCCTGTCCAGATAATTTGGTGTGAAAAATCTTGTGATTTGTTGTAATTATACTGTAAGTTTGTTTAGAACATGTATTTTAAAAAGCTTCCATTCCATTTGAAATATCAATTAAAACTTACCTCCCAAGTTGCGATTTAGTTGTAACCAGTTTGTATCATTTTTAAGGTATGTCCAACTGATTGCTATGTTAAAATTGTAAGGATAAATATTATAACAATATATTAAGAATTAATGATCTACTGTTTGTAATAGGCCTTATATGCTTGAAAATTTTTGAAAAGTTTGAAAATAATATATAATTAATATATATATATATATATATATATATATAGTATATATATATAATATATATATATATATATATATATATATATATATTATATATATATATAGATATATATATATATATATATATATATATATATATATATATATATATATATATATATATATATATATATATATATAAGGGGTGCAAAGGCCAACTCCGCGTCCCCGTCGTGCATCCCGGGCAACGAGGACACCAGAGGTGTCCTTGGCTATAAAGAAATGTAAAAAAAATAATTCTATTATAACTTTCAATATAAAATATAACCCAAAATATATACGTATATATATATATATAATATATATATATATATATATATATATATATATATATATATATATATATATATATATATATATATTAGGGAGTTGTTGTACCTGAACCAGGTTCCGGCCGGAACTCCGGCCGGAACCTCGATTTTTTGGAAAGTTCCGGTTCCGGCCGGAACTAGCTTGGGTTCCGGCCGGAACTAACCGGAACTTTTTTAACTTTTTCAAATGTCTTTCTTAATAAAAGTCGCAATTGATTTGTTCATTTACACAGTTAGATTTATGCAATAAAGAAAAATAATATTGCGAAAATTGATATACAGTCGTCCCTCGTATAACGCGGGAAGTTAGGGTCCTGACTCCCCGCGTATAGGCGAATATCGCGTTATACTGTAAACCCCCTGAAAAAACATTAATTTTTAAATTTTACTACAAATTAATGTGGTGAATAAAAAAGCAGCAGTATTTTATTTATCCTTAATAAAATGAATAAATTGGCAGATACAATGTTATTTACAGAACAGTATATAAACATTTTTTATTGACTATTTAATTAGTAGGATATTTATTACCTTACAGTACAGTACTCTACATATCTCAAAATGAGCAAAAAAGTTTTTTAGTTTTTTTAAATGAAAAAAAATACAATTGTAAAACTTTAAAAAATTTGTATTAAATTTTTTTTATATAATTTAATTAAATAGCTGAGGACTGTAATATAAAATTTTAAAGTTTAGCTAATTGAGCACAAAAATAATATTCTTTCAAATTGTAAATGAAGTTGATAGTGTTGTAAGAGATTGAAGGCAGTCCAGAATCTGTAGGTTGTATTGGCTGCTTTTTGAGAAATACATCGTTATCGGTAATTGACGCTTTTTTTGCCTTTTAGCTCTCCAAATATTTCTTTTTTTTTTCTTTTCATTTCATTATCTTAACATATGAATGAATTATTTTTATTTTATTTTTTGCAATTTTAATTTTAATTTTTATCTTTTTAACATATGTATTACAGAATTTTAATTTTATTTTTTGTAATTTTGTAATTTTAATTTTTCTTTTTATTATCTTTTTGCCAACCGCGGTATAGCAAAATCGCGTTCTATAAGACCGCGTTCTACGAGGGACGACTGTATGTGAACAAATATCATTGATAAAATGACCTTCAACTCTATACTTTCGAAAACTTTAAATATGAAAACAATATTTTCACACTCGACGGGTAAGCTTTATTACTCTAGAACGGGTTGGGGCATATTTTTTTATGTTTTTTGTGATTTTTTTATTATTTTTATTTTTTTAGACAAAAAATTGCTTTTAATTATTATTTTTATAAAATTAGTTAATAACCCTAATTATTGCCTAATTAATCAATTAAGTTTGGGTAAATATTAATTACTGAGTTAATTAAATTGTTTAAATTATAAAATATAAATAGTACAATATACATATTATATTTGTATATATATATTTATATATATATGTTGGTATTATATATACTCAAGATATATATAATATATATATACATATATATATATATATATATATATATAGTATATATATATATATAGTATACTATATATATATATATATAAATATATAATATATATATATATAATATATTAGATATATATATATATATATATATATATACTAATATATATATTATATATATATATAATTATATATATATATATATACGTATATAGTTTTTTATATACTGTAATAATATCTGAAGTACTCTAAATGTTATTTATTTCTTGTATTAAAAATGACTTGGGAAAACAACATCGAGAATTTCTTATTATGTAGATGTAATATACTATCATTAATTAGGTCATAGCGAGGCTAATGTTGTATTTAGAAAAAAACTGGTCTTAAAAAATATAACAAAAAAACAAATAATGCATGCTGAATAAAAAAAAAAATTATTAAAAAAATTTATTTTTTTTTAATTTTTTTTATTTTTTTTTTATGCCAATCCTGCTCTAGAATCTAGACCTGGGATAATATTGACCGTTCTTAGGTATTATTATTATTTATTATTATTATTTATTATTATTATTATTATTATTATTATTATTAATTATTATTATTATTATAAAAAGAAATTAACTTAAAGTAGAAACTACTTCAAAACAAAATATTTACTAAACTTTTTAAGCAAAAAATTTTAAAATTTTTTAAAACAAAATTATTCATTAATTTTCTTACTTAAAAATGGAAATTTATTTGAATTTTGAAATGTTGGGGTGTAGGAAAATAAGTTTTTCTCCATGTTTGGGAGTTAAAACGTCATCTCTTGTTCTCAAACACGTTTCCCGCTTCTGAAAAAAGCTTTTTAAACTTTGAATACCCGTAGAACTTTATAATAAGTTGCGTTCCAGAAGCCCGACTGCAGGCCGGGCGGGTACACACAGGCGCACACGCATCGTTTCCAGAGTCCGTTTTCGCGCGAACTTCTACGTCACGTAAACGTCACAGTTAGGGGGCCCGTTGTTAAATCCTCGATTCCGGAAATTAATAAACGGGCGGGGCTGCGCGGAAAATAACGTTGTGTTTACAAACAAATCTTTTTGCAAAACATGGTGGCGGAAATGGCTTGCCAAAATTTTTAATATTTCAGTTAACTTTTTTATTAAGGATACTAATATATCGTATCATTTCATAAAATAGATACATATAAGTATAAGAGTCATGGGCGTAGGCAGAATTTCATTTAGGGGGTGGCAAAGGTTGAGTGATATATATATATATATATATATATATATATATATATATATATATATATATATATATATATATATATATATATATATATATATAATACGTTTGTAATTAATAATTACTACTTCATTATCTATCGATTGATGTATCTTTTTAAGTTTTTCCACTAATTAAACCCTTAAAACGTCGTCTGGCAAAATATAAGGTTCATTTTTTTTATTCGCCAAGATTTAGGGGGGGCAAGTGCCCCCCTGACCCCCCCTGTATTCATGCCCATGATAAGAGTATTATTTACAATTGCCAGCTGATTCCGACGCGCTCGCTCGGCCGTTTCCGAGGTACTCAAATTTTCCTGTCTCTGATCTGTTAATGTAGATTTTTTTTCAATTCGAAGCGTTTTCCAGTCGATTTTGCACACGGGTTGCACTCGGGCTTCTGAAACGCAGCAATAGTATATTCCTTTTTACTTAAGAAATTTATTGATCCGTTTATCCAAATTTTGGCTTGCAGAACTAAAAGCTCACAGTATGGATATGACCAGATGACAGATACTTCTAGAGAGACTCCAAAGTACTATAAAATCTCTCCTCTTTTAAAATTAGCTGCGTTTCCAGAATCCCGAGTGCAGCCCGTGTGCAAAATCGATTCGGAAACGCTTCGAATTGAAAAAAATTACATTTCACCAATCAGAGAACAGGAAATTTAGTACCTGGAAACGGCTGAGCGCTCCGAGCGCGCCCGTCGGATCTGCTGGCAATTGTAGCAATACTTCTATACGCTTATATTGTATTTTTTTATGAAATGATACGGATATATTAGTTATACCTTAATATAAAAAGTAACTTTAAAATATTTAAAAATTTTTGGATTAATTTCCGACACATGTTTGTAAAAAGATTGTTGGTGAACAAAGTTATTTCTTCTGCGCAGCCAGGCCCGTTATTAATTCTCGAAAATCGAGGATTTACAACGGGGGCCTGACTGTGACGTTTACGTGACGTAGAAGTGCGCAACGGGCTCTGGAAAACGATGCATATGTGCCCGCCCGGGCTGCAGTCGGCTTCAGGAAACGCAGCTTATGTAAGGTGTAACTGAAGTTCGAAAAGTTCCGGTTCCGCCGGAACTTCCGGCCGAACTTTTTTCAAGTTCGGAAAGTCCGGTTCCGGCCGGAACCAAAATTTCTGGTTCCGGTACATCCCTAAATATATATGGATTCCCAAACGGATTTGCTGGTACAGAATGTGAGACAAATAGTTGCAAGGAGGCATACAATACTTTATTCCAATGTTTGTCCGTGTGTATGCGTGGTGAGAGTGATCACTTTATGTTTATGTTGCAACAGGAAGTAGTGAATGAGTTAATAAACAAGAGACCCAAATATAAATTGCCAATGGAGGGTGAGATCAGATTCCACGTTTATGAACTATTGACAAGGATCAGAGGATTGGAAAAAACTCCAATTCCGCTCCTGATACTAGTATTTATTGACCTTTATCCTGAAAAGGAGATCCTATTATATCATGGCAAGAACCATCCATTTTATTTCGGAACTTCCAAAAGCAAAGATCTTCATTATCTATCTTGTTTGAATGGATGGCTTTACACTCAGATAAGGCCAATTCATGATGAGTTGCCAAAAGAAGTAAAAGAATTTTTAGAGAGAGAGAGAGAGAAGAGAAGAGAAGAGGAACTTAGTCATCCCAGTGTGTCGAAAGATATTTGATCTCTCTAATGGGTTTAAATTGGAGTAATTGTTCATGTGAAGCTCCCATTAGCAGTTGGACTAATATTGGTGATGGTTGAAATTTTTAATTAATATATTTGTAATTAGTAGACGTGTATGTGACAGCTTACATTCGCAGTCATCCTTTTTTTTGTTTTGTTTATTAACATAGGTGATGGTTCGCACATTATTCGATTCTTAATAAAATCCCCCCCCCTGGCCACCTATCTTTTCCGTCATGTTATGCCGGTTGGGGGATAATGTAGAGAAAAATCTCTACCTCCTTCTCCTTTTTTTTTTTACAGAACCTCTAATTCTTTTTGATTTTCTGAATGATGATCCACGGCAATAGTGAAATAGTAATTCAATCATTCGTAGATGTCAGATAACGTAAGCAAAGGATTTCGAGTATAATTGTAGTATTGAATAAATGTTGATAGTCGTAAAACTTAATAGTATTTATTAATTTTTTTTCTAGTTCTCTCTATTGAGCCCGAGTTGCTCCTCTATATATATTGGCATATTGCTCTACTTACTATGACAGCTATTCTTTGTATGGCCTCTAGAATAAATCTAGGGGTAGGTTAAAATATATTAATTTTATTATTGAAAAATATATGACAAATTCAAACTGTAAAATTTATAGCTTTATGCGTACAGACTTAGTATTTAGTAATCTAATTTTTCTAGGTCAACTAGTTTGGGACCGTTTTCGAAGGGGTTAGGACCCCGTTAAACCTACTGCCTACTAAAAGATTTATCAAGGGTGCGTTTCCCCTTTTCTGTTTCACATAAACTTATGTGAGGCCTGAAGTGAAACAATTTGATCTCCAAATTAAAGACAAAAGGGCCAGTTCTTTTGTAAAGATAATAAATAGACTGCGTAAATTGTTTTAGTGGTTCTGCGATGGTAAACATACATTAATTAAACCACAGTGCCAGTGAAATCAATTACTTTAGTTCGTTAGTAAGCAATTATATATAATATACTATAAATAATATATGTTTTTTTTAGAGTGTGCTAAATCGTATTAAACTTATTTTATAATATTAACTGATTATTAACTCTAATTGAGACATAAATCTAAAAGACAATGTGAATAGTAAAAACATTGATAATTATCCAATTTAAAGTTCAATTACTATAAGTAGTAGGGCGGCTTTATTGTTCGTGTTTCTGACCGCGACCTTTTTGACCTTTTTTGACCTTGACCTTTTTTGAGCCCAAATTTTTACCTGACCTTGACCTTTTTGGGCAACCTGTTTTTTTTACCTTTTAACTTTTTTTGGCTTGACCTTTTTTCGCCTTGTAATTTTTTGGGCAACCCTAGGATTTTTTTGGCACTCCCTAATTTTATTGGCCAGAACCTAAGTTTTGGCAACCTATTGGTTTTGCAACCTTCGACACCAAGGGTTTGCGCCAAACGGTGTGCACAAGCAACCAGTTGTACGTCCGCACTTCTAATTTTTTCGACAAACCCTTTGGGTCTTCATGGGTCAATTTTGGCCCACCCTAATTTTTTGGCACCCTAATTTTTTCGGAACCCTAATTTTTGCAAAACACCCTTCGAAGAAGGTTGCGCCCAAACGGATTTGCGGGCAGCAACTCCGTTGTACTTGTATCCCACCTAATTTTTTTCGACTTCAAACACTTGGTGTCTTCCCATTTGGTCTTTTGTGGCCCACCTCTAATTCTTTGGTCCACCCTTGGTTGTAGGGGCTTAGGCTCCTTTTATTTGATGTACTAACGGTCTCGTTCTTTGTAATCATGGACATTGTCGGCCTTGGACCTGGTTTGCCTATGCAGATAACCATGTCAATTTGGCCCACAGCTAATTTTTTTTTTGGCCACTAGTGGTCCCACCCGTCACAAAATATTTTCGTTCCTAACTTAATGTATGTATGGATCTATCTTAACTTGAACACACTACCACACACACACACACAACACACAACACACACACAACCACACACACACATCCACACTTACACATCTCATACACACATTCACTATGACACTTATAATACAACATTCACTATGACACTTACTTTTTACCCATAGACACTTACATTAACACTTATTCACACAACAACCACATACACACCACGAGATTTTACTTACACTCACAACACAGATTTATTACACACGCAGATTTAACTTACACTCACACAGATTTACTTACACTTACACACAAAGATTTACTTACACACGCAGATTTACTTACTACTCGCACAGATTTACTTACACACAAACACACATACTTAAACTTATACACACATTCACTATGACACTTACACTTACATTTACAATTATACACACGTACAAACCACATCAACCCTTTGGTCTCCCATGGGTCAAATTTTGGCCCACCCTAAATTTTGAACCTAGTACTTTTTTTGATGAATCACCTAATATGATGGGTTCTTCTTTGAATGACTCAACTTTGATGACGTCATCTTTTTCGGTTCATTTTTGATGGTGCCTATATTGAATGGTTCAGATTTGATGGCTCAGATTTATTGAGGGTTCAGTAACATTTTGATGATTCAGTACATTTTGATGGTTCCAATCACCGTAAGGGTGGTCTAGGAAGTGTTCTATTAGTGTTCTATGAGTATTAGATGAGTGGCCAGGTGAGTGCCAAGTGAGTGCCAATGAGTGCCGCATAGTGCCAACTGAGTGCCCAGGTGAGTGCCATGTGAGTGCCACATAGTGCCAACTGAGTGCCACATAGTGCCAACTGGATGCCACTTTTTCAAGCCTTTTCCTAGCCTCCCTGAGCCTAGCAATAGGCCCTAATATGGGTGGTCTCCACTAGGGTAATACAGGGTATGAGAATTCGATTGGTGTATATTAAAGTTGCTAGGATGCTTCCTACTATGAGTTAGTCTTTTTCTAACACTTATACACACTATATAGGTCACTTATACACACATACACTATGACACTTATACACACAATTACACTATGTCACTTATACACACATACACTATGACACCTTATACACACATTCAACGTATGAACACTTATACCACTTACAAACTCACCCATAGACCTACACTCACCATAGACACTTACACTCAACCCTTAAACACTTACACTCACCATAGACACTTACACCTTACCCATAGACACTTGCGATTGGTGTATATTATAAGTTGCTAGGATGTTTCCTAATATGAGTTAGCATTTTATAACCTTTTCTAGCCTTTTCTACCCCCCCCATCCCTAGAAAGCGCTAATATTTGATGTCCTCCCTTTAGATCATAAAGCGGCCACCAGGGTAACATGCATGCGTCCTCCGCAAGGATGGCAACCCGCACCCGCAAGGTGCAACCAACTCGCGTTCCCCGGGCCCGCCCGCGGCGCCCCGCAAGGCGCAATATTTCCGCGTACCGCCGCCGCGCGCGCCCGCAGGCGCAATATTCCAGCACGAATGAAAATATATATAATATACTACGAGTCCATCTCATTTTTTATTTTCATACCTAAACATTCTTATTAAAAAACATTTTCGCTATCCTAAAACTGTAACTTTCATTACAGACATTTTTAATATTTTTACTTAATACTTTTTAATTTATAAATTTAAAAATAAGAATATGTAAGAAGAAAAAAAACCCAGAGTGTCTGATATATTAAACACATTTTATTTTACTACAATTGGTACGAAATTTTATTAAAAACATTAACATTACATACCTTAAAGCAGTAAATCAGTAAATCAATAGAGGTGTTACCTAACACCTAAGGGATTAGTATGCTTTTGTTTTACTGCTTTACTGCTTTAACTCATGTTTTACTGCTTTACTGCTTTAACTCATGTTTTACTGCTTTAACTCAATTATTTATTAACATTAGCTACTTTGTTTATTTAAAATTAACATACCTTAAAGCAGTAAATCAGTAATCAATAGAGGTGTTTACATAGCAACAAGGGTTAGTATCTTTTGTTTTACTGTTTTACTGCTTTAACGTCATGTTTTACTGCTTTAATTCATATGTTTACTGCTTTAACTCATAATAATATTTATTAACATTACATACCTTAGCAGTAAATCAGTAAATCTAATCAGAGGTGTTACATAGCAACAAGGGATTAGTATGCTTTTGTTTTACTGTTTTACTGCTTTAACTCATGTTTTACTGCTTTAACTCATATGTTTTACTGCTTTAACTCATATATTTATTAACATTACATACCTTAAAGCAGTAAATCAGTAAATCAATAGAGGTGTGACCTAGCAACAATGGGCTTAGTATGCTTTTGTTTTACTGCTTTACTGCTTTAACTCATGTTTTACTGCTTTAACTCATATGTTTTACTGCTTTAACTCATGTTTTACTGCTTTAACTCATATGTTTTACTGCTTTAACTCATATATTTATTAACATTATGTTTTTTTAATTTTGTTTTAATACTTTTTATTTATTTTATTATTATTTTTATTTATTTTTATTATTATTTTTTTTATTTTTTATTATTTTTATTTTTATTATTATATTTAGTGTTTTTTTACTTCATACCTATATAATTACTTTTTTATAACATACATACACACACGCACACACACACACACACACACACACACACACACACACACACACACACACTACTTACACTTATACAAATAACGTATAATTTATTAAAACATTTTATTTTTATTATTATACTTAGTGTTATTTACTTCATGCCTATTGTTATTATTATTTAGAACACACATACACACACACACACACACACACACACACACACACACACACACACGCACACTCACTTACACATATAACGTATAATTTATTAAAACATTTTATGTTTTAATTAAACACGTACATTTATATTACTCATTCAAATAAATCAATCAATTTCAAATTTTCTTAAAACTTCTATAATAATCAATCATTATCTTTGAACAAAGAATTTATTAATTAACTGTTAATACTTTTTGTTATAAATTTTATAACTATCAGGTTTTTTTTATTATAACTTTTACTAAAATTTTATGAAAATTTTATTGAAAACTAATATTTTACGTACTTAAAGCAATAAATGTAAATCAGTAAGGCCAACCCCTAGCACCCCTCTACACCTATGCCACGTTTTGTTCAATTGACTTACTGCTTTACATCATCTTTAGCCATGTAATAAGTATAAAATAACAAAATAGTTTTTTCTCTGCTAACATAACATGTATTTTATTAAAATCATGTTTTTATTTAAAAATAACAATTATTCACTTACATTTATATTATTCGCTCGATGTTAACTAAAAACATTTCAAAGTTTTTTAAATAATTCGGATTTTCTTTATTATTATTATTATTATCTTTGTATTGACAATCCATCACGAGAAACACAACAACCCGCACTCCTTACAGATACGAAACTGACCTCTCCCTGTAAATGTTTTGAAATAACTACTTTAGGCCTAAATTTAGATAATCCCTTTTTGTATCCGGGGCGAATTTAGGCCTAATTCCAGGTCAAAATATATTTCAAACTGACCTTTTTCTGTAAAATGTGGTGCAATAACTACGTTAGGTCTAAATTAGGCCTAAATTTAGAGAATAAGCCTTTTTGTATCCCCAGGCTGATTTAAGCCTAATCCCAGGTCAAAAGGTAATTCCAGTAAAGACAAGAATCATTTGTTTATTATTATTATTTTAATAAAATATTTTCCAAAATGAACATGCTGGAATCGGTAAGATCCTTTAAGCCGGTAAGAAGGAAATGTTTTCCTTACTTGTGAATTTGGCGGAGTAATCCTTAATCTCTATAAAATGACTCGTATGTGAATTGGTCGAGAATTTATTTTTATCGTCTATTGAAAATTAACTTTGTTCTTTAAACTTGTATTTGAGCAGGTGTGTTTTATTATCTTTTAGACCCAAACTCATTTTAAAATCATAGTCATTTTAGCTGTTAAGCTGGTGCAACAAGTTATCTGTTTGTATTAAAAGTGTTTTTATTTTTACTAAGTGTATATCATATTTATAATAAATACTTACATTGAGGAATAATTATTAATTTCACTAGAATAGATAATAATTAATTCACTAGATTTATAGTAGATCACGTGAAGCAAAACGCAGGGGCCCGCAAGCGCGACCCGGTGCGGACCCGACGCATGAACCCGCGGCGTAATATTATTACGCGGTCGCGAAAATATGGAGCGTTTGTAATTTCAAAGTGGTAGCCAAGGTATTTACGAAATTATAACAATATGTTCAGCGCATTAGTTTATTTAAAATCCTGGTATATCAATGTTTATTAAAAACCAAGTGAGATAATCTCGATGGTTACCGCATGCATACAGCAACTGATATAGAAGAGGTATGAACTTACATACTTCGATGTAATTTTGAAGTATAATAATATGATACCAATACTTGAAGTCCATAAAGAGAAATTTCGATTTGTACAAGGAGGGGAAGTTTATTATGCATGTACACACACATTGTGTAATTAACTAATATAGTAATATAGTAATAATATTTTAGAAAAAACAACTTTTTTCATAACTTATACATAGAGAAGATTAAACCGTAAAGACATACTTGAAAAGGGAGGTACGGACAACTTCTATACATTAACTCTACGTCCTATGTAGGTGTAGCTTTAAGGCATATAAAACTTGTTTTACATGCCTTAAAGTAATAAGATCTTAAAGGCATACCACAAAGAGGAACATAGCCAGCGTTACACCCGGACTATTTGTTCTATTTCCCTCAAGGAATTATAACTTTAGGATAAATAAAACAAACTGTTTTTCTATAAAACAAACTGTTCTTTTCAAAACTAAATGTTTTTCAAGAAACTTTATTGTGAAATGGTATTCTCTATAAATTAAAATTAAAAATGTTCAAATAGAAAGAAATAAAATGGACGGCTCATAATATAGGAGCGGTATATTTGAAAATACAAAATAATGTAATGAAAGTTTACAACGGCATATCATAAAGAAAATATTTTCGCCACCGCGTAGTAATATTTCGCCGGCGGGTTCATGTGGCTGTTCCGCACCTGTCGCGCTTGCGGGGCGCTCTTGCGTTTTGCCCTGGTGGTTAGCTTATGAACTAGTGAAATAATTATTATCTATTCTAGTGAAATTAATAATTATTCCTCATGTAAGTATTTATTATAAATATGATATACACTTAGTAAAAATAAAACACTTTTAATACAAATCAGCTATAACTTGTGCACTGCTTAACAGCTAAAATAACTATGATTTTAAAATGAGTTTGGTCCTAAAAGATAATAAAACACAACTGCTCAAATACAAGTTTAAAGAATAAAGTTAATTTTCAAAAGACACGATAAAAAAATTCTCGACCAATCACATACGAGGTCATATAGAGATAAGATTACTCGACCAATCACAAGTAAGGAAAACATTCCTTCTCTAACCTGCTTAAAGGATCTTATCGATCCAGCATTTTCAGTTTGAAATATATTATAAAAATAATAATAATAACAATGATTCTTGTCTATACTGGAATTACATTTTGACCTGGTATTAGGCTTAAATCAGCCCTGGAAACAAAAAAGGTTTATCCTAAATTTAGGCGCCTAAATTTAGGCCTAGACGTAGTTTATTGGCACCACATTTTACAGAAAAAGGTCAGTTTGAAATATACTTTGACCCTGGAATTGGCCTAAATCGCCCCGGGATCCAAAAAGGATTATCCTAATTTTAGGCCTAAAGTAGTTTATGTTCAACACATTTTTACAGGAAGAGAGGTCAGTTTTCGTAATCTGTAAGGAAGTGCGGGTTGTTTGTGTTTTTCTCGTGATGGATTGTCAATGTACATAGATTAAATAAATATAATAATAAAAGAAAATCCGAATTATGTTAAAAACTTTTGAAATATTTTTGTTAACATCGAGCGAATAATATAAAATGTAAGTGAATAATTGTTATTTTTTAAATAACACAGAAATGGATTTTAATAAAATACATGTTGGCAGAGAAGAACTTATTTGTATTTTTATACTTATTACATGGCTAAAGTTGATCGTAAAGCAGTAAGTCAATAGAACAAAACGTGGCATAGCTTGGTGTAGAGGGGTGGTAGGGTCTGATTAACTGATTTACTGAATTTATTGCTTTAAGCGTACGTAAAATATATGTTTTTTAAATAAAAATTTTCAATAAAATTTTAGTAAAAGTTATTATAAAACTTGATAGTTATAAAAATTTATAAACAAAAAGTGTATTAACAGTAAATAATAAATTCTTTGTTCAAAGAATAATGAATTGATTTATTAATAGAAAGTTTTACGAAACTTTTGAAATAATTTTTAGTTATATTTGAATGAGTATATATAAATGTACGTGTTAATTAAAACATAAAAATGTTTTAATAAATTATACGTATGTGTGTAAATAGTGTGTGTGTGTAGTGCGTGTATGTGTGTGTGTGTGTGTAAGTGTTTGATGTGTGTGTGTGTGTGTGTGTATGTGTGCTCTAAAAAATAATTAACAATAGCCATGAAGTAAATAACACTAAGTATAATAATAAAAATAAATATGTTTTAATAAATTATACGTTAGGTGTGTGTATAAGCTGTAAGTGTGGTGTGTGTGTGTGTGTGGTGTGTGTGTTGTGTGTGTGGTGTGTGTGCGTGTGTGTAAATGTGTGTTCTAATAATAATAACAATAGGCATAAGTAAAATAACACTAAGTATAATAATAAAAATAAAATAATAAAAATAAAAAAATATAATAAAATAAATAAAAATAATATATAAAATAAATAAAAAGTATAAAACAAAATAAAAAACATAATGTTAATAAATATATGAGTTAAAGCATACATATGAGTTAAAAGAGTAAAACATGAGTTAAAGCAGTAACACATATGAGTTAAAGGCAGTAAAACAATGAGTTAAAGCAGTACAAAGCAGTAAAACAAAAGCATACTAAGCCCATTGTTGCTAGGTCACGCAGTTTGATTACCTGATTTACTGCTTTAAGGTATGTAATGTTAATAAATATATGAGTTTAAAGCAGTTAAAACCTATGAGTTAAAGCAAGTAAACATGAGTTAAAGCAGTAAACAGTAAAACAAAAGCATACTAATTCCCCTTGTTGCTATGTAACACCTCTTATTGATTTTACTGATTTACTGCTTTTTCAAGGTATGTAATTTTAATAAATATGTGAGTTAAAGCAGTAAAACATATGAGTTAAAACAGTAAACATGAGTTAAAGCAGTAAAAGAGTAAAACAAGCATACTAATCCTTAGGTTTAGGTAACACCTCTATCGATTTACTGATTTACTGCTTAAGGTATGTAATGTTTAATGTTTTTAATAAATTTCGTAGCATTGTAGTAAAATAAAATGTTTATATACCAGACACTTCCTTTTTTTTCCTTCTTACATACAATTTGTAAAAATTTATAAATTAATAAAGTATTAATATAAATATAAAAAAGATTTCTGTAATGAGTTACAGTTTTAGGTTACGCGAAAATGTTTTTAATAAAAATGTTTAGGTATGAATAAAAATGAATGACTCGAGTATATATATCATAACACTAACGGCGGGCGGGAAATATTGCGCCTGCGGGCGCGCGCGGGCGGGCGGGTACGCCGAAGTACTGCGCCTGCGGGCGCTCGCGGCGGGGGGTGGACGCGGTTGGTCGGACCTGGGGTGCGGGGTTGCCATCACTTTGCGGGAAGGACGCATGATGTACCCTGGTGGCCCGCTTATGATCTAAGGGAAGAAATCAATATTAGCTCTGTTCTTTGATGGGGGGGGGGTAGAAAGGCTAGAAAAGGTAAGAAAATGCTAACTCATAGTAGGAAACATCCTAGCAACTTATTATATACACCAATCGCAAGTGTATAAGTGTAAGGGTAAGTGTCTATGGTGAGTGTAAGTGGGTCTATGGGTGGTGGTAATGTCTTGGTGAGTGTAAGGTGTCTTATGGGTGAGTGTAGTGTGTATAAAAGTGTCATAGTGAAATGTTGTGTATAAAGTGTCATACGTGTCATGTGTGTTAAGTGACATAGTGTATGTGTGTATAAGTGTCATAGTGTATGTGTGGTATAAGTGACATAGTGTGTTATAAGTGTAGAAAAACGACTCACTCATTAGTAGGAAAGCATCTAGCAACTTGTAAATATACACAATCGATTCCTCATACCTTATACCTAGGGGTAGACACCCATATTAGGGCTATTCTAGGCTCAGGGGAGGCTAGAAAAGCTTGAAAAAAGTGGCCCTCAGTTGGCACTATGTGGCACTTCAGTTGGCACTATGTGGCACTCACGTGGCACAAGTTGGCACTCATTGGCACTCAAAATTGGCACCATGTGGCACTCACTTGGCACTCACCTGGCACTCCTCTAACACTAATAGAGCACTAATAGACACTCCTTACACACACCTTACGGTGATTGGGAACCATCAGAATGTACTGAATCATCAAAAATGTACTGAACCCTCAATAAATCTGAGCCATCATTAAAATATCAATATAATGGCACCCATAAAAGATGAACCGCCAAAGATGACGTCCATCAAAGTTGAGTCATCAAAGAAGAACTATCATATAGGTGTCATCAAAAAAGCTACAAGGTCAAAAATTAGGGTGGGCCAAAATTGACCCATGGGAGACCAAAGGGTTGGTAGTGTGTTTGTACGTGTGTATAAGTGTGCAAATGTAAGTGTTAAGTTGTCATAGTGAATGTGTGTAATAAGTGTAAGTGTGTGTGGTTTGTAATAAGTGTAAGTGTGTGGTATTTGTGTGTAAGTAATCTGTGCGAGTGTAAGTAATCTGCGTGTGTAAGTATAATCTGTGTGAGTGTAAGTAAATCTGTGTGAGTGTAAGTAAATCTGCGTGTGTAAGTAAATCTGTGTGTGAGTGTAAGTAAATCTGTGTGTGTATGTGTGTGTGTGTGTGTGTGTGTATAAGTGTAAATGTAAGTGTCTGTGGATAAATGTAAGTGTCATAGTGAATGTGTGTATAAGTGTCATAGTGAATGTGTGTATAAGTGTAAGTGTGTGTGTGTGTATGTGTGTATGTGTAGGTGTTCAAGTTAGGATAGATCCATACATTCGTTCAAGTTAGGAACGAAATATGTGACGGGTGGGACACTAGTGGCCAAAAAATTGGCGTGGGCCAAAATTGACCCATGGTATCTGGCAAGGTCAAGGCCGAAATATCATGGTCAAACAAGGTTAAGACATCAAAAAAGGGCTAAGCCCCTAAAGGGTGGCCAAAAATTAGGGTGGGCCAAAATTGACCTATGGAAGACCAAAGGGTTGGTCGAAAAAATTAGGGTGGGATACGTACAACGGTTGCTGCGCAACCGTTTGGCGCAACCCTTCTTCGAAGGGTTGCAAAAAATAGGGTTGCCAAAAAATTAGGGTTGCCAAAAAATTAGGGTTGCCAAAAAAATTAGGGTTGCCAAAAAATTACAAGGCGAAAAAAAGGTAAAGGCCAAAAAAAGTTAAGGTAAAAAAATTCAGGTTGCCCAAAAAGGTCAAGGTCAGGTAAAAATTTGGGCTCAAAAAAGGTCAAGGTCAAAAAAGGTCGAAAAGGTCGCGGTCAGAAATAAAAACATTGATAATTATCCAATTTAAAGTTCAATTACTATATTTGTAAATTTTGAGATAATATTACTTATTGCATTCATTTTATAGAGATTACAAGTTAGGTTATTTTATTATACGGGTAAATCTAATGGGAAAGTTCTTTTATGAGTGTGGTGCACTAGTATGACAAGTTGGGGAGTGTGAAGTATGCTTATTTGTTAATAAACATATATATTAATGCGAAGAAAATAAATGAATAAATTACTTTTTAACTGCTTATTCTGAATATTTAAAAATTAATATTGTCTATATAATAAACCAAATCAATAGTTTTGTTAAGGTAATTTACTTTTATTTCTATCTATTGATTATTATCCCATGCTTTATTGCTTTGCTGTGCTTAATAATTTTTGTTTTATAATTGCATGTACGTGTTACTTGTGGCTGAGGCATACCTTGATGAAGATCCTTTTCTTTTTTTAATATTGCATCCAGTAATCATTTTCTTGAGCAAAGGGATAGGCTTCTCCGTTATGGAAGACGGAATACGGTCTTTATGGGCCCAGACCATGCTTGCTCTGCACTCTTTCTATTTTACGTGAGTTGCTATTTTCAGTTACACATTTTTTTTCACTAATTATTTACTTATTTACTTATTTCCATTTATTTTTTGCTCTGTTGCCAGTATTGGTGTTCTGAAGTCTCGAATATGAATTGCCCCCAGACCTCGGAACATTATATTGGTAGCAGAGCGTAGTTTCTCTGAAGCTACCTTTTGCTCACACCGCTACTCTTATCCAGTTATTTTCTATTGGATTACTTTTCTTCATTCTTCTTTAATTCTTCTTATTCTAATATTCTAACATTATGGCAAAGACGATCAAATTTTCGTCGAGTATTATATTTAATAACACAACCCCTTCTATGACCTCGGTGTCACCACCTATATATTCGACATGCCATAAAATGAAGGTGCCCACAACATCATATCAACAACCTTCATTATATTTGACTTCATCTGGAATGAATCTTCCAATATACTCAAACCCTTTTGGCATTTACAATTCTCAGCCGCCTCCAGTTCTGTTAAGGCCACCACCTGGGTTCGAACCACCGGAGGTCGGTCAATCTCCACCGAATGACCAATGTTTTACAGATAGGTATAAACATGCACAAGTTCCATCCCCATCCGATACTACTAATACTAATATAATGATGCAAATACTTCAACAAAATCAGCAGATATTACAAGTACTTGCACAGCTAATAAATGCTTTTCTCCTGCTGACAGCTCAACAGGAGATTCTCCCATCTACTAACCCTAACACTACTAATACTTTTACTAAGGGTGAAAATTACAATAAAGTGCCTACTACACCACAAAGACCTCCACATTCACCATGGTCTAGAGGTGAGGTTGATAAACACC
Source organism: Trachelipus rathkii (assembly GCA_015478945.1). Taxonomy (NCBI): domain Eukaryota; kingdom Metazoa; phylum Arthropoda; class Malacostraca; order Isopoda; family Trachelipodidae; genus Trachelipus; species Trachelipus rathkii. The sequence continues at coordinate 32,608 of JABUQX010061866.1, forward strand.
TTAAATGCACTTACTGCAAAAAGTTTGGCCATGATATTCGCACCTGTAAATCCCGTCATTATTGTCGCTTTTGTGGAAAACGGGGACATCTGCAAGATGAATGTTATGTACAACAGAATAAATGTCTCCACTGTGAGAAAAAGGGCCATATAATTAATAATTGTCTCCAAAGAAAACACAAAGCTCAATCCTATGACAATGACGAATGTCCTATTTGTAAAGGAAACCATCTTGGACTTGAATGTCCACAATGGATATCTAAAAGTACATCCCAATCAACGAAAACGAAAAATGAAAAAGATTCCTTATTATATGATTCATCTTCCGAATCTACTCCATTACAATCCTCCACTGAAAGAAAACATCACCTAAAATTGATAATGTGGTGCAGAATGAACCGAATGAATTAGTCACTACACAGGAGAGTACTAACTTATCTGTCATTAAATCAGACACCTCTAAACTTGTAACACTTGCATTACTCCACCTCCATCCTCTAACAAACACTAACAGATTTTTAATCTGAACCTGGAAACTAGGAGCAAGAATACTTTAAATGGCTCAAGGTCCAAAAGCGAAATCTCAAAATCTATGGTCAACAAGATCTCAAAGTTCATAAAAATCCATACAGGTCCTAAATTTTAAAAATGAATATTCAAACAAATGTGTCAAATCTTTCTTCTATTTCTTCTTCGACGCCTTCTCTTTCGTCCATTATGATCCAGCTGTGATCCTCCAACCCCTATGATCAACATGATCCTCCAACCCCTGTGATACAACGTGATCACAAATTCCAAAAGATACAACATGATCCTCCAAATTTATAAGATCCACGGATCTCTAAAATCTGTTACAATGGTGAAATCAGATTGTCAAAAAACTTTCTACTTTATCTTCTACACCCTCTAATTCTTCAGCTTCTAGGCAAGTGTTGAACGTTCTCACTATGCCCCATATTTCTTTAATACTATACAACTAACAGTACTAATACTATATCTCTTTCGAGTTCCTCAACTTCTATATTCCATTCAAAGCCTCCAATTAAAAATGTTGATGAAGCACTTCGGAAAAAATCTGATAACCTAAAATCTGAGTCATCTAAATTTGATATGGGAATGCTTTATCCATTAAACAATGATGAAAACAACGGTTATGTACATGGATTTTCAAATGGTTTTTATGGTACACTACCAATGGATATATACAATTCTTTATTCGAATGTTTGTCTAAGTGTTACTTTGTAGTGTGATTGATCCCCAATTCGTTACGACATAAATTGGTAACCGAGTTAATAAATAACCGAACCCCAAAATAACTTGCCAACTGAGAGTGAAATCGGAGTCCAAGTTTTAGAACTATTGAGGCAAATCGAGAATTCGGATAAACCTCCAATACCACTATTGGTACAAGTATTTATTGATCTATATCCTGAAACTGGGGATATTGTTGTATAGTGGTAGGAACCATCCAAGTAGTAGGGGATCCATTCCGCAGGAAAATGACTTTGACCACCTACCTGACCTTTGACTGACCTTGACCTTTTTTGGCCTTGACCTTTTTTGACCTTGACCTTTTTTGAACCCGAATTTTTACCTGACCTTGACCTTTTTTGACCTTCACCTTTTTGGGCCTTGACCTTTTTTCGACCAACCCTTTGGTCTTCCATGTGTAAATTTTTTGGAACCCAAATTTTTTGAGAACCCTAATTTTTTGGGAACCCTAATTTTTTGGCAACCCTAATTTTTAGCAACCCTTCGAAGAAGGGTTGCGCCAGATGGAGGCGAAGCCTCCATCGTACGTATTACCCCCCTATTTTACGCCCCCTAATTTTTTCGACCGTGGGCCATTTTTGCCCACGGTAATTTTTGATCTTCCTTTGGGCTTAGCAAGCCATACGTGTTGGGTATATGATTGTTATGATATTCAGACAATGCCAGTCTTTATGGATCATTTAGTTACAGATACAGAGATTACCACAGTGCTTCTACGTATGGGTGTTTTTATTTGGTAATTTTGGGTACCCTTTGGTCTTCCATGGGTCAATTTTGGCCAACCCTAATTTTCGACCATCCCTTTGATCTTCCATGGGTCATTTTTAGCCCACGGTAATTTTTGGTCTTCCGTGGGTCAATTTTGGCCCACGGTAATTTTCGACCAACCCTTTGGTCTTCCATGGGTCATTTTTTGCCCACGGTAATTTTCGACCAACCCTTTGGTCTTCCATGGGTCATTTTTGCCCACGGTAATTTTCAACCAACCCTTTGGTATTCCATGGGTCAATTTTGGCCCACGGTAATTTTTGATCTTCCTTTAGGGGCTTAGCCCTATTTTTGGTGTCTTTACCTTGTTTGACCATGATATTTCGGCCTTAACCTTACCATATACCATGGGTCATTTTTGGCCCACGGTAATTTTTGGGCTTCCATTAGGGGCTTAGCCCTATTTTTTGACGTCTTTACCTTGTTTGAACATGATATTTAAATTAACCTTGCTGCCATATACCATGGAGTCGAGAACGACCCACGCTAACACTGCATTGGCTTTGATGGTTCCACAATCGCAAAAGTAAGTATCTAGTGATGTTCTATTAGTGTTCTATGGGTATATAAGATGAGTGCCAGGTGAGTGCCAGGTGAGTGCCAAGTGAGTGCCAACGAGGTGCCAGCTAGGAGGTGCCCAAGTGAGTGCCAATGGGTTTGAAAAGTGGAGTGCCACATATGGGTGCCAGTGAAGGTTCCACATAGTGCCAACTGAGTGCCACTTTTCTCAAGCCTTTTGATCCTAGAATAGCCTAATATGGGTGTCTACCCCTATAAGGTATGAGGAATCGAATGGTGTACATTACAATCTGCTAGAATGCTTCCTACTATGAGTTAGTATTTTTATAACACTTATACCACGACTGAATATATATCTAAAGAGTTACACAGTTGAGACAGGGCCCGCAAATTCCGAGTCCGAGTCCGCGTCCGCAGGTCAGCCCCTCCGCGAAACCGCCGCCGCGTGCGCCGCAGGCGCAATATTACCGCCGCCGCGTGCAGGCGCAATATTTCCGCGTACATCACACCGCCGCGTGCGCCAGGCGCCATACCACCGCGTTGCCCGCCCCGCCGTGCCGTCCTGAGACCCGCAATATTACCGCGCGAACGAAAAATATGATATCAATGTAAACTATTCAAAGAATTTCTTTTCAAATATACTATGAGTCATTCATTTTTTACTACAATTGTACGAAATTTTATTAAAAACATATACTTTACATACCTTAAATCAGTAAATCAGTAAATCAATAGAGGTGTTATTACCTAACACCTAGGGGATTAGTATGCTTTTGTTTTACTGCTTTACTGCTTTAACTCTCTGCTTTACTGCTTTAACTCTCTGCTTTACTGCTTTAACTCTCTGCTTTACTGCTTTAACTCATATACATTACATACCTTAAAGCAGTAAATCAGTAAATCAATAGAGGTGTTACCTAGGGGATTAGTATGCTTTTGTTTTACTGCTTTACTGCTTTAACTCATGTTTTACTGCTTTAACTTTCTGCTTTACTGCTTTAACTCATGTTTTCTGCTTTAACTTTCTGCTTTACTGTTTTAACTCCTATATTTATTAACATTATGTTTTCTTTTATATTTTTGTTTTATTACTTTTTATTTATTATTTCTATTTTTATTTTTGTTTTAATACTTTTTTATTTTAATTTGTAATGTAAGAATAAAAACACACAGAGTTTCTGTTATATAAACATTTTATTTTAATAAAATTGTACGAAATTTTATTAAAACATATTTTACTGCTTTACAACTTTAATTAAACTCATTATTCATTATCTACTTGACGGGTATGGATGTGGAGAAATTTACGTTCCGAAGTCCGGCTACATGTCTTGTAGCTGGGCCGACAGGATGTGGTAAAACCTTTCTATTATTAAATATTTTAAAGGAAATGGAGATTTTTGAGCAAACCCCTGTAAAAATAATATGGTGCTATAATGTTTATCAGGAAAAATTTAAAGAATATAAAGATGTGATTCAATTTCATGAAGGCATATACGATATTAGATCGCTGGACAATATACAAGGCCACAAAATTATTGTATTAGATGATTTAATGCACAAATTGAATTTGGAAATAGCAGAAACGTTCACAGTTTATTCTCACCATCTAAATATCTCTGTGTTTTTCATAACACAGAATATTTTTCATCAAAGCAAGCATATGCGAAGTGTTTCTTTAAACACACAGTATTTACTGTTGTTTGGACAGAGAAGAGACATGAGTCAAATTAATGTATTGGCAACTCAAATGTTTCCTCTTCAAAGGAAAGAGTTCTTAAAAGTATATAAAGAGGTTACTTCAATCCCCCACGGTTATTTGATGTGTGAACTTCACCCCAAAAACACGCACAGAGTGTTGCTCCGTACCAACATTCTGCCCTATGAGATAGAAACTGTATACATACCTGAATAATGAGTGCTCTAGTTGCAAAGTATTTACCTCTTATAAAAAAATTTAAAAAGTTGAAACCATCTGAAAAACGTAAACTGATTAGTGAGGATGAGAAATTCATCCAGTGTGTATGTGAAGTTTGTTTAAATCTTATAAAAGGAAATGTTCCTTTAAACAGGCCTCAGAAGGTAAAGCTACGGCGTTATAGAAACATCATTAAAAAAACTCACCTCAACATTAAAAATTTAAAAAATAAAAAGAAGTTACTACAGAGAGGAGGAGGAGTATTCCTGCCATTACTCTTCTCCGTTATAGCTCCCCTGATAACTAAGTGGTTGTCCCCATAATGAAGAAGGTTGCTGTACTTCCATATAATGAGTATGAGAAAATGAAGTATAATAATACAGCATCTGTACAGAATTCAGTTCCTCAGATTCATCATTTACAACCTCAATATGGCCAGTTATTGACACACCTTGCGCATAATCCACAATCACAGTTTCATCATTCACAACCCCCATACACGCAGATATTACAGCCCAATGCATTGTCATTACAACCTCTTTCACATCAGCAGCAACAGTTGCACCAGCAGAATCCTTATATTGTGAACGACTCATTATCTTTCCAGCAGCCTCTACCTCCTAGCTTATATGATCCTAAAGTTGAACAGATAACCAAATATGAGAAAGAAGTGTACAGGATATTAAATTCAGACATTAACATCCATGAGAAACGCCTCTTATACCAGGATGCCATACAAAAATTGATAGATCTTAAAGACTTGCACCTACATCCATCCCTACGTATCCCGCTAACCGATGATGTAGATATACCTAATGAAGTAAAACTTGAAGTGAAAAATGAAGATAAATTTAAAAATATCCTAGAGGAGAGCTTACCTATTAGAGTGCGTAAATCAGGAATAGCTTTATATAATATTTTAAAAGACCAATTAACTTTGAATGAAGCAGGACAGATCGTAATTGATGATGAAATAGTTAAAGGATCAAATATTGTGGATTTGATAGCTGATCTCTCACGTAACTGGAAGAAGGCCTGTGAAAGGATGGAATGATATCAAACAAGAACTTCAGACTATTAATTTTCCCAGAAGTTTAATCTTAAATACAACGCGATTAGCAGACTTAGATAATATCCCGTTACGCCAAGACCTGATTCAAGTCCATCAGGCACTTCTTACGCATCAGATAAATTTAAACGTGTTACCAGAGGACGAATAAGAAAAACACCTTATAATAGGCATAGTTGGATTAAATCGTAATTATGCATTATCATATATATATATTTATTTAGCTGTAATGTTTGTGTATAAATAAATGTTATTTTAAATCTTTTTCTTTTTCTTTATCCCTTGGGACCTAATATCACATTTTTGTGACAAATATATATATATATATATATATATATATATATATATATATATATATAATATATATATATATATATATATATATATATATATATATATATATATATATATATATATATATATATATAACGCTTACACGTGTGTTAGTAGACAACATGGAGGCAAAGGAGGTAGTTGATAAGTATTACTTCAATCTGAGGGAGCCAAATAGTTTTGGGGGTTTCACTAGGTTTGCTTTAAGGTATCCTAATATTGAGAAAAAAAGAGTTAAAAGCATATTTAGAGGGTGAAGAGGCATTTACTCTACATAAACCTGTAAGAAAAAATTTCCTACACGGAAAACCATATCTCCGCAGCTCGATAGCATATGGCAGTTAGATTTATCGGAAATGATTAAATACAGCTCTTATAATGAAGGTTTTCAATATATACTTTTTACAATTGACGTATACTCTAGATACTTGTGGTTGAAGCCAATAAAAGATAAAAGATCAGTTACAGTTGCCGAGGCTGTACTTGAAATTATAGAGGACGAGCGGAGAACACCTAAATCATTTTGGACAGATTCAGGAATGGAATTCAAGGGGCGAGAGTTTCAGGAGCTGCTCTGGGAGTATGGCATAAGCTATTACAATACATTTTCCGTAAACAAAGCGGCAATAGTTGAAAGAGTTCAACGTACTATTAAAGAACATGCATAGGTATTTTACTAAAATGAATACTTTTAAATATATTGATATACTGGACGATCTGGCTTATTCTTATAACAGATCTTACCATAGAACTATAAAGTCAACTCCTTTAGAAATGTCAAAAACTAGAGGACGTATGGCGCATATGGGTGAAAAAGAAAACAAAATAAAAGATAATTCAGGAATAAAGGTAAACGATTATGTAAGAGTTTCTCGAACAGAAGAAAGGTTTAGAAAAGGATATGAATCCGGTTGGACTACGGAAGTTTTTAAAGTTCACAATATCCGACCATTCAGTCGTGATAGTTTAAAGTTATATTATCTGGAAGATTTAAATGGTGAAAAAATAAAAGGCGGATTTTATAAACAGGAAATACAAAAAGTAAGGTTCAATCCTGTAACTCATGAATATAAAATTGAAAAAATATTAGCTACGAGAGGTAAAGGAAAAAATAAGCAGTTACTTGTTTCACAAGTAACTGCTTATTTTTTCCTTATATAAAAGCAAGTGAAGTTAAGAATCATTAATCAGTTGACATTATAATCATGGAGAGTGTAGATCACTTTTATATAACTCTGCCTTCTTCAGCCTCCTTAGATTTACATCCTGATAATAAACTCTCGGATTTTACAACTGTGCTAATGAATCCTATACAACTTGAAAGAGAGGCATACGAAGTAGGATTATGTGAAATGATATTAAATACGGACATAGAAAATTTGCCTCACAATCTATTCTGGATGAGGGTGTACAGAAGTGTAGAATGTGTTGAAACTATATTACAAGTGGAGGATACTCGTTATCTGAAAAGGACTACAATTGCCAAAAAGATGAATACGACAACATTTGCTACAAAGGAATACTTCTTTGAAGAATTTACTTTGCGGAGGTCATATTTTAAATCAGTGCCTGCTATTTTTAGTCATTTAAACGTTCTCTTTGATATGAGTATTATGTGTAAGGACTTGGTGTACAAAACTGAAATGCGTACCTATGAAGATAAAGTAATAATATCTTTAAGTTCAAAAGTAAATGTAAACCTGCGAGACCGTGATATGTTTTTTCTCGAACGATCACCATGGCAGCGTAAACATATTCGTAGACGTGATGCTGAGTTGGATATACTTCATGATATCCCTACTATGTTGAAGAGGGTTATACTATCTGTGGAGAATAAACGCATGACTCCACATGAACAAAAAGATGAAGCAGATCGAGTACTGCATTATACATGTACCCCATCAGCCGAGATGCTCAACCACCCAGGTATAGCTTATGTATATACAAATATAATTGATCATCAATATGTAGGTAATACTAAAGCTCCTTTATTAAAAGAGTAGTATATTTTCCCAAAGAGAGTAAAGTTATAACATTCCCTAATGTTCATTATCTACCTCTGAATAGATCAAATTTTGACTCTGTACGCGTGCATATAAAAGATGTAGAAGGAAATCCTTTTCCCTTTACATACGGTGCATTGTTATGCAAAGTTCATATTAGAAAGAAACAGATGCAGTAATTACAGCATAATGGAATATATAAGAGGTGTAGTCAGATATATTTTTCATTCATTAACATACTCTCACAGTGTAAAGATAGTATAAGAAAGATACTCCTGTAATAATGGACGAAGAAAGGGTATTCAGGGGAACAAAAATGCAGAGAGGGTATGGCCTTGGTGGATTTTTTGCCAAGCTATGGAGAAGTGCAAGGCCTCTACTCAGGAGAGGTGGGGAGTATATATAGGTAAAAAAGCTATAAGAACAGGTTTGCATACTATTCAAGATATTGCTGCAGGAAATAATCCTCGTACAGCATTAAAAAGACGTATAGCCGATGTTTCAGATGAGATGTTGGATGATGTTAAGCGTAAAATAAGACGTAAAATGTCAGGACAAGGTCGAGGGATCAAGAAGATTGTCATAAAGAAAAAGACTAAGCGGAAAAAAACTCTAAAGAAAAAATGTATTGATGTATTTGCTATTTAATTACTAACTAATAACTTTTATACGATGTGTGTATATAAGTAAGGTTTTTCATGAAAATGTTCATTATACGTCCAGAGCTCGCCCATGCAGGATGCATTTCCTTCATCCTTCTAGTCCTGACTGTTGTAAGAGTGAATTGGATCTCTTCTCAATGAACCCTACACAGATTAGCGTTAGCGAGTCCAACTTTATCAGTATTAATCCTCTACATTCAATTACCAATACAGATGTTCCTCTAGAGTTCAATATTCCAGGCACTTCTGATCAATACCTAGACCCCTCTAATGTGTTTTTATATGTAAAAACGAAATTGACAAAACCTGATGGTACAGATCTTCCTACGGGTGATGACCATATAGTATATACAGAATCAAATTTCCTGTATACATGTTTCACTCAGGTTGAAGTCTATCTTAACGGCACTTCACTAGGTGCATCAGCGGCTAATTATCCTTATAGAAGCTATATAGAACATTTGTTAAATTATTCAGACGATGCTAAACAATCTCATCTCAAATCATGTGGTTTTTATAGCTTCAAAGATGAAGCTGCACATATAGATAAAGCAGCTAAAGTCATAAATAACACTTATGAATTTTACGGTCGATTAAATGGCGATATCTTCTCTCAAGAAAGACTCATTCTACCATCTGTAGATACTAGAATCATTTTATCACGGTCAAATCCTAAATTTGCTCTTAAAATAAAAAGTAAGCCTACTGCTACAGCTGTATGTCCAGAACCTGTTTTCAAACTGTTGGAGGCTTATCTCTATGTTAGAAAAGTGAAATTATCACCACAGCGTCATTTGGAAATTGAAAATTCACTTTTGAATACTACAGCAAAGTACCCTATTAAGAGAGTTGAAACCAAGATATTTAATTTCACTCAAGGATTATCGTATCAATATCCCTAACATTGTGAACGGAAATTTACCACAGAAAGTAATAATAGGGATTGTGGAACATGAAGCCTACTCCGGGAATTATAAAAAGTCACCTTATAAATTCACACCTTTCGGACTTAGGGGTATCAGTTTACATGTGAATGGACTGCCTCACGGACGTGATTATGAAATGTTATACAACGGAGACCTATCTCTCTGTACTCGACCTTTTTACGACTTAATAGCCAATACTGTATCATGTAATGATAGCGGGACAGGTTTAAATCTTGAAGAATACGCAAAGAATAGTAATTTATACGCCTATGATCTTACTGCAGACCTTTCAGCTTGTAACGCCTATCATTTAAACATTTTGAGAAAGGGCACCCTAGGACTAAATCTCTCTTTTGGATCGATTCTACAATCACCCATCACTGTAGTGGTCTATCTTGAGCATCCTCAACTCATTGAAATTGA
>JABUQX010061866.1:47500-54900 GCA_015478945.1 Trachelipus rathkii
TACATGTTACTTGTGGCTGAGGCATACATTGATAAAGATCCTCTTCTTTTTAATATTGCATCCAGTAATCATTTTCTTGAGCAAGGATAGGCTTCTCCGTTATGGAAGACGGAATATGCAGTCTTTATGGGCCCAGACCATTCTTGCTCTGCACTCTTTCTATTTACGTGATTGCTATTTTCAGTTACACATTTTTATTACTAATTATTTACTTATTTACTTATTTATTTATTATTTGCTCTGTTGCACTTGTATTGGTGTTCTGAAGTCTCGAATTTGAATTGCCTCCCAGACTTCAGAGACTTTTATAATCATATATATATATGTATATGCCTTAGTAACATATCTTTTTATATATCATAATATATGTATATATATATATATATATATAATAATATATGTAAATATAACTTATATATATATATAACAACCAGTATATATGTATATATATATATATATATATATATATATATATATATATATATATATATATATATATATATATATATATATATATATATATATATATATATATATATCACTTTTATATATATATATATATATATATATATATATATAATAACCAGCAACAATATACTTATACTGCTATGCTAACTCTTTGCTGTAATAACATAACAACATATGTATATATAACTGCTACTGCTGCTTATGTGGCACTCCATTATGAACTTTGTAAAAATTTTAATTTATGTTCCTACTTATGCTAAGATTTGCGCGAGCAAATTTTAGTATAAGTCAAAATGAAATAATATTTAAACCCGTCCGCTTGGATACTCTTCAGTCAGATAGAGATCAGATAAAATTAACAATAAGAATCATAAGAAATAAATTCACTTAAGATACTCTCTCCAGAAATCCTCCCGGCAAGAGAGGTAAATTTCAAGGAAAAGGCTGCGACTCGAATTTCGATAACAAATTCTCGCACAAAAAAAAGGGTGGAAAACGCGCTGGAAAAGGCTGTGACTACCAATTCGCCTACGAAGAGAGAGTATCTCAACAGAAGGAACTTTTGTTACTTTTATACTTTCATTGCATATTTTACTTATGTTGAATAAAAACATCATTTCAAATATGGATTTCTAAATTACCATCCTCTTATATAGGGTGCTTGCTCTTAAAAACCACAAATATAGAAAAAAATTCTCTATATATATATATATATATATATATATATATATATATATATATATATATATATATATATATATATATATATATATATATATATATATATATATATATATATATATATAGTTATATATATATATACGCAGAGTGCCCAAACTTACGAGATTTCAGAGATACGAGTTGTCACTCGGTCGATTTTTGCTTTGAATTGGGCGCCAAAATTTAAGGTACGAGCCGCCGCTAGAGATTTTCAGAGTTTATTGAAAGGAAGCACCCAGAAAAAGTTGCAACTGGTCGTGCATCGGAGCTATTTAATGACACTTGCCTAACTCATTTGCGAAACATTCTGAAAGGGAGGAAGAAACAAACTTCCTTGGAAAGGTTTTTCTTCAAACGGTCTGCAAGTGTATGTAAGGAAAGCGTGGTGAAAAAGCCAAAAGCAGTGAAGAAATTTAAGTTAAGTTCAAGTTGTCTGATATCCAATGTAAATATACACTTTTTAAAACCAGTTTGCTTCTTTACATTCTCTTTTATTGTGTTTTTATATAATATTTGTCATTTATAAATACTTTTTCTTTTTTAAATATATATCAATGTTATATATATATATATATATATATATATATTCTCTATATATTATATATATACTATATATATATATATATATATATATATATATATGCCTGCTGCTGCTAACTGCTATATATATATATATATATATATATATATATATATATATATGCCAGCGTTTAGATTAGGGCCCCCTGTATCTAAAAAACTGCGATAGCTACATAAAAACTGAATACATTTTTGAATTCAGCGAACATTTTAATGCAGGAAAAAAATTAATAATTATTAATTTTAATAAATAACTCCAAAAACTAAGATACCATCTTACGTTGGAAACCTTAATTTAAACATGTTACCCATAAAAATATATGTTTTCTTTAAGCAGCCTATGGCCTAGCTTAAGATTTTGGTTCGGTTTACTAACTTAAAAAATAGTTTTTATATTTTTAAAAATTATTTCACCAGCACTCACGGGTCGGGGGTACGGACCCCCCTCCCATAAATTACCCTTGAGTACCATGCATTTACGTTAATAAATTAAAAATATAATTTTTTCATTCCATCTCATGCAAGTCGTAATTTTCAAGATATCTGGCAAGAATAATATTTGGGGGAAATTTGGGGGAACGCGAGAATTGTCATACATCAAAAACTATTTTTTTTTTATCGCACTCCATTTTATTTCTTCTTCATTTTCCTGCATTAAAATGTTCTGATTTCAAAAATGTATTCAGTTTTTATGTAGCTTTCATAGTTTTTTAGATAGAACTAATCGCTGACCATCCCTCTCTGCTGCTATATATATATATATATATGCTATCTTTATACTATATATATACTTTGCTAACATATAACATATATATATATATATATATATATATATATAGATATATGGAGCGCAATCTAAACTGCTATCTATATATATATATATATATATATATGGCTTATTTCAATCTTTCGTCTGAGTTTCGATATTCGATATTTTTGAAATTATCGATATATTAATATCGGTGAACCGAAAACCTTTTGAAATATCGAGAGTTAAAAAACAAAGAAGCTCTCATTTCGGATTTTCACCTTATAAGAATAAGTTGACTTCGCTTGTTGTGCTAACTTAAATTTAAAGATTTATTTATTTATTTAGTGACTTTTAAATATTAATTTATGTCATTTAATATATATTTATAATGAGAATGGCCTTTACAAGTCTTCCTAAAGCATTTTCATTGCATTTTACAAGACAAAGCAGGTAAATAATATATGGCAAAATTTTTAAGGAAAATAGGTACAATTTTTTATATTCTAATGAAAAAAGATACAAAATAACTATCGGGAAAAATAAATCACTATTATTATATATATATATATATATATATATATATATATATATATATATATATATATATATATATATATATATATATATATATATATATATACCGGTATATATATATATATATATATATATATATATATATATATTTAATTTAAAGATTTATTTATTTATTTAGTGACTTTTAAATATTAATTTATGTCATTTAGTACATATTTATAATGAGAATGGCCTTTACAAGTCTTCCTAAAGCATTTTCATTGCATTTTACAAGACAAAGCAGGTAAATAATATATGGCAAAATTTTTAAGGAAAATAGGTACAATTTTTTTATATTCTAATGACGAAAGATTCAAACTAACTAGGGCAAGTAAATCACTACTATTATATATATATATATATATATATATATATATATATATATATATATATATATATATATATATATATATTATATATATACATATCATGGCCATATAGGGGGCTCGGCTCGAGCCTAAAAAGAGTTACCCTTTTAGGGGGGCTCGAGCCATGAAGAACCATGAAAGGGGGACGTTCTATGCCGGAATGGTCGAGGAACCCCGCGACACCCAAAGACCAAAGAGCGGGGGTTCCGGAGACCATCCCCGGAGGGGGGCTTAGTCCCCCCGTAGTCCACCTAGAGGCCGAGAGACCCCGACTCCTGACATCGGGGTGGTCTACCCGTGGGTATTCGTTAGTTTTAAACACCCCTAACACTCGGGCGCCCTATTTTTTTGCGGTCAAAATCTTTTTTTTCTGTGCCATGCATATGCAACAATGTGTATGCCTTACTGTAGGTGCTGTTGTCGTTCTCTAGTTACACATGTCAGCTTTAGATATATATATATATATATATATATATATATATATATATATATATATATATATATATATATATATATATATATATATATATATATATATATATATATATATATATGATCTGACTGTCGTCGGAGTCGGACGCATAGAAAACAGCTGGGATGGAAGAAACGAGAAGAGCAAGAGAAGGGATTGGAAACAGATTGAAGAGGACTGAAAACTTCAGAAGAGCTACTACAGAAAGCCTCAAATAGTTTTTACCTCTAAGGAAAGCGTATTGTATGTTGAAGAATGAATTGAAGCTAAATTATTGTTTAGAAGTGGCGGAGAAAATTTATAAACCTTAACTTACGAATATATTTAAAATATTTATTGAATCGAACATTTTGAAATTAAAATCAAAATTTAAAACTAAATCAAAATTAATATTTAAAAAACTTAAGAGGAGCAACAAAATTTTCTGTCCAGGTCTCTTAATTAATTTGTAATAAGAATATGCTTTTCACTAAAATAGTATGCGAAAGAAGAAAAATTTGGAAACTGTTATTTTAAATTATTAAGTATAACTAAATATGATTTTTGATTGCAAATTATTGGAGCTACTTCTAGGTGACTTTTGGTCGATATAATGGATGGATATTTCGGCGCAGTCAGGGATGATGATGATTTTCATTGCATGGTTCAAGGGGCTGGGAACCCTCTTTTATCATTTTTTTTCTTTCTTCCCGTGTACGGTTGTATTGGTATGAAGAATACTTTCTACAGCCGACACCACCCTGCAGTCATGCGGGATATGGTGCTAAGAATAAAATAAAATAAAAATAAAATATATATATATATAAAATATCGAATTATATCGATATATCCAATACTCGATATATCGATATAGTTCGATATATCGAATATCGAACCTCAGACGAAAGATTGAATTTTACCTATATATATATAACAACCTTATATATATATATATATCTTTGCTGTAACTTAACCAACTCTATATATATATATATATATATATAGTGGAACTCCAATATTCGTCATTAATCTGGTCAGAAAGTAAACCTTTGCCATATATATATATATACCATATATATATATATATATATATATATATATATATATATGTATATATACTATATAACTATGTACTTCTTTGTATATATATATATATGTATATATATATCATATATATATATAACTAATATATATATATATATATATAACAACATATATACTATACTCTTTTTATACTATATACACATATATATATATATATATATATATTAATGTATATTATATATATATATATATATATAACATATATATATATATATATATATATATATATACCTATATATTTATATATATATATATATATATGTGTATAACAATAAGTTCAGCATATCTTAGAAATTACACAGGAAAGTTATATATATATATATATATATTTCTCTTTATATATATATATCTTTCTATATATACAATAACTTAATATATATATATATATATATATATATATATATACTTCTTCTTTAACTATATATATATATATATATATATATATATATATAACAACTCTTTAACTACCACGTCACTATTTATTTGAAGAAAAATTTAATTTTTCACGTCCTTTTGAATAAAGCTATGTTTATTTATGTGTATTATATGCATAAGATTGACTCAAAGCCTGACATAGGCCTACCAGAATTTTTAAATAATTATTTTAATTATATAAAGGTAAACAACACTTAATTAATAAAAATGTTACATATAATTAAAATTCAATAAAGCACAACACCTTCACTGCCTCTATTCCAAAACTTAACACAGCAAATATATGGTAAACATTTATTTTCACTCTGCCACCATAAGTTAAAATATCGTACATTGATAGATAGATAGATAAGATAGATAGTTAGATATATAGATAGATAAATAGATAGATAGATAGATAGATAGATGGACTAGATAGATAGATAGAGAGAGAGAGAGAGAGATTTTTTTTTTTTCAAAAAATTTCAAATTATTATTTCATTACGATTTCACTAGGTGAGCGAAAGTTTCGTACTCGCGAAATTTGCTTATTTTTTCGCTCAACAGCAAGGTATGACGCTTGGCTTTTTCCTATATATTTTATATGAAATATGAAGATCTACCCGTACGCCCACCGCTTTCCAATTTACTCTTAGGAACAGAGTAGGAAGAAAAATTTCCAAATGAATTTAATTATTATAATTGTTATTACTAAAGTAGTTGATTTTCTTTTAAATTTATTTTATAAATCAGTTTCTTTTTACACTTTCATATAAAATTCTAATAATTTATTTTACTTTACCATTTAAATTATTTATTAAAAAGACTAAAAAATATTGGGTAGGAGCTACCTACCCTGCTACCTATAATATACGCCCTGATAAATATATATATATATATATATATAAACATATATAATTATCAGTATATATATATATATATATATATATATATATATATATATATATATATATATTCTGAGTTATCTCCAGACAGAACTTCATACCACCGCAGTTTGCTTGCCATGTATATAGGATTGACATTCGTTCTTGCATGGGGTACTCGCCGTATATTTAGCACTTTTCTTCTATTTTATATATATATATATATATATATATATATATATATATATATATATATATATATATATATATAATATATATATATATATATATATATATATATATATATATATATATATATATTATATATATATATATATATATATCAGTGGCGACTCTAGTAACATTTTACTACTCGTGCTCTCTCTCTCTCTCTCTCTCTCTCTCTCTCTCTCTCTCTCTCTCTCTCTCTCTCTCTCTCTCTCTCTCTCTCTCTCTCTCTCTCTCTCTATATATATATATATATATATATATATATATATATATATATATATATATATATATATATATATTTATATATATATATATATATATATATATATATAACTATATATATATATACACTATATATTGTATATACATATATATATATACACGGACTAATCAACAAATAAAAACATATATATAAAAACCCATTCTTATATGAATTCTTATTAAAAACTCATTCTTAGAATTCTTAATTTTTATGGCTTGAATGGGACACTCTAGATTGGATTCTGCGTCTTCTTACTATATATATATATATATATATATATATATATATATATATATATATATATATATATATATATATATATATATATATATATATATATATATATATCAAGGCAAGGTAGGAGGTCTGAATTAATAATAAACTGCAAATATATCAAAGTTCTTAATAAATTTTCACATAATAAAATAGTCTTCTGGATGTTTAGAGCGTTAGCTTTCGATCCTTACTGAATTGCTGGATCCTCTTTCAGACGCTGTGAATTGAAGACTAGATGATATATTTAAATAAAGACTGTTATGTTAAAAAAAAAAAAAATATAATTAAAATCAGATTTAGTTAAAGGTATTTTTGATTT